>SJYT01005809.1:72881-92289 GCA_006410635.1 Cephalophus harveyi
TCTTTGGAAGGAATGATGCTAAAGCTGAAACTCCAGTACTTTGGCCACCTCATGCGAAGAGTTGACTCATTGGAAAAGACTCTGATGCTGGGTGGGATTGTGGGCAGGAGGAGAAAGGGACGACCGAGGATGAGATGGCTGGATGGCATCACGGACTCGATGGACGTCTGAGTGAACTCCAGGAGATTGTGATGAACAGGGAGGCCTGGCATGCTGCGATTCATTGGGTCACAAATTGTCAGACATGCCTGAGCGACTGAACTGAACTGAACTAAGTCACTTCAATTGTGTCCTACTCTTTGCAACCCTATGAACTGCAGCCTCCCAGGCTGCTCTATCCATGGGATTCTCCAGGCAAGAATACTGGAGAAGGTTGCCATGCTTTCCTCCAGGGGCTCTTCCCAACTCAGGGATTGAACCCACATCTCTTACATCTCCTGTATGGGCAGGGATTTCTTTCCCACTAGTGACACCTGGGAAGCCCAATGAATTAAGTAATTGGTCCTTATTAACAGACCAAAACAGGTCCTTATTAATAGATAAAAACCCAGGTATTTTCACATTTGTTTTTTTTTGTTGTTGTTGTTACTATATGATTCTGTTCATGTTAAGTTTCAGGACAAACAATACTAATTTAGATTGGTGATTCTCAACCAGGGTGAATCCCCACCCTTCACTGAGGGACATTTGGCAATGTCTGAAGTCATTTTTTGCTTTCACAGCTGGTAGAAGGAGGTGGTTTTCTACTGGAGTCAAGTGGGTAGAGCCTAGGGACACTGCCAAATATCCTATAGTGTGTGAGACAGCCCCTTAAATTAAGAATTATCTTGTCTCAAATGTATTCGTACCAAGGTGAACTCATTCTATGAAAATATAGAAGTCAGAAAAGTGGTTATGTATTAGGGAACGCTGACTGGAAGGTCTACAAAGGAACTATTCAGGATGGTAGAAATGCTTTATACCTGTGTTGTCTCAAAGAGTAACTACCAGGCACATCACATTTAGTCTGCATAAACAATACCCAAACACTGTATTATCTACATTATTAGACAGAAAAACTGGAACTCAGCAAGGTTAAGTCATATTTTCAAGGTCTAATAGAGAAGCTGAAATTCACAGCAAGAGTTATTACCGAAGTCCATCTAGTTCATGCTGTACTGCTCTCCATCCTGAGGCAAGGAAGAAGACAAGATGCAAAGGAAGAGAAGACTAAAAAGAAGAGAGAAGAGAAGAGAAGGTATAAAGTGAATAAAAGCTCTGGTAGATTTCAGAATGAGTCACCTTACTGGGACAACTGAGAATTTCCTGAGGTATCCTTTTCTATTTGCAAACAGAGGTCAAGGGCAGCTTGTGCTGGGTGCTTATGTTGGTGTAATAGAATACAGGAGGCTGTTATGGGAATTAGATAGGTTTTCATTTAAAATATGTTGGTTTTAAAAGATTCCCATCAAAATCTACTATGGAGAATTGTCAGGGAACCCCATTTCTCCTCCTCCTGGAAGATTTTGCCTAACCACTCTACTGGAGAAGGAAATGGCAACCCACTCCAGTATTCTTGTCTGGAGAATCCCATGGACAGAGGAGCCTGGTGGGCTACAGTCCACGGGGTCGTAGAGTCAGACACGACTGAGCGACTTCACTTTCACTTTCACTCTACTGGGGCTTAAAAAATGAACAGATCCAGGTCCAATTCCAGGCTCTATTGCTAATTATCTGTGTGATTCTGGGCAAGTTATTTACCTGCCTGAGCCTCAGTTTCCTCCTCTGAAACACTTTGATGAAAGAAAAACCTACCTACATAAAATATACAACTGAAGAATAACTAAATAAATCTAGTGTTCCCTTTTCTTTTCCCCTTTCCTCTGACATTCAGTGGTATTTGCAGTATTTGTCATATAATTTAGTTCTCAATTAGACAGTTTTCTAATAAAAGACATTTATCTTATTGTAATACTATAATGCTGCATTTATTTGTAATTCACCTTTTTCTCTATCAGATTAGAGCCTGTAGCTTAAAGGAACAGGTTCATTACATTTGCCATTAGCTTCTTCAATATACCAGAGACAAATCTTGCTCTGATTCTGCCCTTGCAGGAAACACTCCAATATATATTGCATGGTTTCTGGCTCCCAGCTGTAACCCTCTGTCAGTGTGTGCACATGGTATTTCCCCTGCTGGGAAGCCAGCTGCTCTCATCTCCCCTGACTTCCATCTGACTAACAACTTATTAGGGAGGTGGTCCCTTAGCCCCAACATTCAATGGCTCCATTAGCCTATTTCACATGCTAGGCATCCATACACAGGTAGAGTTTACACCTGCATTTACAGACTCATTTGTCACTTTCCATTATAAGTGCCTAGAATGGTAGATCTTCTGTGTACTACCTGTGAATCCCAGAAAATGGCTCTGGTTCTTAGCCTTAGATGATACTGGGGGAGATGACTCTCTGAAAGATGAAGATAGGTGGCTTCTCTAGACACAACTCTTCTCATAATAAGATATATGTCCCACCTCCCTTTGATGGACCCACAGTCTACACCAGCAGCAGCCAGCTCCATCCCTGCCCTGTTAAGTAAAGCCTAGTCAGTAGTTTACTTAGCTGCTTCCTTACTTGCTGGCTGTGGGAGGAGCAATTGTAAATCGCATGCTTGTACAGACCAATGACTGAGAAACAAGGGCTCATTCTAGGTGGATGCCTGGGATCCGTCTTAATGTGCTGCTCCACTAGAGCCCTGACATATGACTTTGGCTTCTTCTCTGTCCTGGACACAATTCTTTTCCTAAATTTACCAAAAATATATTTTAATTTGTTTTGCTTAAAAATGTGTCTTCTCTACAAAGTTGTGAAAAACTTGATTTTAAATTCATTCTGTTACTATGAAAAGGTTAGATTAATAGGTGGATCAATTTTAAATATTCTACTAGCTCTGTGAAAATGATACTGTGAAAGTGCTGCACTCAATACACCAGCAAATTTGGAAAACTCAGCAGTGGCTACAGGACTGGAAAAGGTCAGTTTTCATTCCAATCCCAAAGAAAGGCAATGCCAAAGAATGATCAAACTACCTCACAATTGCACTCATCTCACTTGCTAGCAAAGTAATACTCAAAATTTTCCAAGCCAGGCTTCAACAATATGTGAACCATGAACTTCCAGATATGCAAGCCCAATTTAGAAAAGGCAGAAGAACCAGAGATCAAATTACCAACATCTGTTGGATCATAGAAAAAGCAAGAGAGTTCCAGAAAAGCATCTATTTCTGCTTTATTGACTATGCCAAAGCCTTTGACTGTGTGGATCACAATAAACTGTGGGAAATTCTGAAAGAGATGGGAATACCCGACCACCTGAGCTGCCTCTTGAGCAGGTCAGGAAGCAACAGCTAGAACTGGACATGGGAAAACAGACTGGCTCCAGACCAAATAAGAAAAGGAGTGGTCAAGGCTGTATATTGTCACCCTATTATTTAAATTATATGCAGAATACATCATGAGAAATGCTGGGCTGGATGAAGCTCAAGCTGGAATCAAGATTTCCAGGAGAAATATCAATAACCTCAGCTATACAGATGACATCACCCTTATGGCAGAAAGTGAAGGAGAAGTAAAGAATCTCTTAATGAAAGTTAAAGCAGAGAGTGAAAAATTTGGCTTAAAACTCAACATTAAGAAAACTAAGATCATGGCATCCAGTCCCATCACTTCATGGGAAATAGATGGGGAAACAGTGGAAACAGTGGCAGACTTGGCTTTTAGGGGCTGCAAAATCACTGCAGATGGTGACTGAAACCATGAAATTAAAAGATGCTTACCACTTGGAAGAAAAGTTATGACCAAACTAGATAGCATATTAAAAAGCAGAGACATTACTTTGCCAACAAAGGTCCATCTAATCAAGGCTATGGGTTTTCCAGTAGTCATGTATGGATGTGAGAATTGGACTATAAAGAAAGCTGAACACCAAAGAATTGATGCTTTTTGTTTATTTATTTTTATTTTTTTACTTTACAATACTGTATTGGTTTTGCCATACATTGACATGAATCCACCACAGGTGTACAGGAGCTCCCAACCCTGAACCCCCTTCCCACCACCTTCCCCATATCATCTCTCTGGGTCATCCCAGTGCATCGGCCCCAAGAATCCTGTATCCTGTATCGAACCTAGACTAGCA
The DNA here is from genome assembly GCA_006410635.1 of Cephalophus harveyi. Taxonomy (NCBI): domain Eukaryota; kingdom Metazoa; phylum Chordata; class Mammalia; order Artiodactyla; family Bovidae; genus Cephalophus; species Cephalophus harveyi. The sequence goes on from SJYT01005809.1 coordinate 77,058, forward strand.
ATTCGTTTCTTACATGATAGCATACATGTTTCAGCGCCATTCTCCCAAATCATCCCACCCTCTCCCTCTCCCACAAAGTCCAAAAATCTGTTCTTTACATCTGTGTCTCTTTTGCTGTCTCACATACAGGGTTATCATTACCATCTTTCTAAATTCCATAAATATGTGTCAGTATACTGTATTGGTGTTTTTCTTTCTGGCTTACTTCATTCTGTATAATCGGCTCCAGTTTCATCCACCTCATTAGAACTGATTCAAATGTATTATTTTTAATGGCTGAGTATTGATGCTTTTGAACTGTGGTGTTGGAGAAGACTCTTGAGAGTCCCTTGGACTTCAAGGAGATCCAACCAGTCCATCTTAAAGAAAATCAGTCCTGAATATTCATTGGAAGGACTGGTTTTGAAGCTAAAACTCCAATACCTTGGCCACCTGCTGCAAAGAATTGACTTATTTGAAAAGACCCTGATTCTGGGAAAGTTTGAAGTCAGGAGGAGAAGGGGATGACAGAGGATGAGATGGTTGGATGGCATCATCAACTCAATGGACATGAGTTTGAGTAAACTTCCAGAGTTGGTGATGGACAGAGACCTGGCATGCTGCTATCATAGGGGTCACATAAAGTAGGACAGAACTGAGTGATTGAATTGAACTAGCTTTGTATCTTGGTCATATTGATGCTAACAAGGTACTAAATGCTACTTGTAATAATTATCCGTATACAGTTTTCCAACACATCATTACTTTCATAGATATTATCTCCACTTCTAGGGCAAGGGTTAGTATCCACGTCCCATGGAAACAACATAACATGTTGGTCAGGAGGAAAAACTATGGTTTGAGGTTTAAGTCCAGGCTCTCTCAGCTATGTAAGATGTGTCTTTGGGCAAGTTATCTGTCTTTATATAGCTTTAGCTTCTATATCTGGAAATGATAACCAAGATTCATACCTTGAAGAACTTGAGGAAGAATAGTGTTAATTATGTAATTATTGAGAATATAGTTTCTCTCTGTACACTGTAATAGTATAGTGGATCACATACATAGAAAATAGTAGAGGTAGGCTAAGCCCTATATAATCCATTCATGGATTGCTTACTGTACTAGTCTAATGCTGCTAATAAAGGATATGTCATTTTGAATTTCCACTCAAAGAAGTTCATATGATCAAATGACAATATTACAACGAATTCTTAAAATTCTATCTTTAGATACAAAGGTACAATTAATATCTCATCTATATATTTTTGATTGAAATGTACAGTGCCTGTACACAATAGATATTCAACTAATGTTTGTTAAATAGAACACCCTGTGGATTCTTAGCTCATTTCCTTGCAACTTCTAAACTTTCTCACTGACTACACCAGGAGGATACTGATATGACTCTTTGGATTGCCTGATCCAATCTCACTCTCTCTGGCTCATGCATATGTGCTCAGTCACTAAGTCATGTCTGACTCTTTGGGTCTCCATGGACTATATCCCTCCAGGCTCCTCTTTGCATGGGATTTCCCAGGCCTACTGGAGTGGGTTGCCATTTCCTTCTCCAGGGGATCTTCCCAATCTAGGGATTGAACCCACATTTCCTGCATTGGCAGGAAAATTATTTACCACGGAGCCACCAGGGAAGTGCCTGTCTGACTCATATTAGGGCAAAGTAGTATTCCATTATATATATGTGCCATGCCATCTTTATCCATTCATCTATCGATGAACAATTAGGTTGTTTCCGTGTCTTAGCTATTGTAAGGAGTGCAGGAACTTAAGTTTTTCTTTTAGTTAAAGGAATATAGGTAGCAGAAGTGAACTCAGAACTTGTAGCCCTGGATTCAAGTTTCACACTTGTCACTTAGTGTTCTATTTCACCCTGGGCAAGCCATCTCCCTTCTCAGGCTGTCAGACCCCTGAATGTAGAATTAAGGAGTAGGAAAGACTTCAAAGGGCTCCTGCAACTCAAATATCCCATGACTACTTTCAGGACCATGTCTTACTGAAAGGAGTAAATGAAATAATTTAAAGAAAGGACAAAGTGATTATCTCTTAGTAGGTTCACAAATGAATTCTTAATGGTTCTGTGGTATAATCAGCTTTTCTGGGTTAACTACGTAAGTGAATATTCTCGCCTTGCCACTTGTTAGAATTCTGGTAGCCTTTGAAAGGAATTTAGTCTTTTCATTTCAGGTATTAATGCACTTCAACTGTAATGCTATAGAACTTGGTTTGAACCTCTCTTTTATAACCATTCAGTTCTGTGTTGCATGAAAATTACTTGGGTATATTTCTATATTTTCTACTAGATGGCAAATTCTTGAAAATAAGCACTATTCCTATCTACACAGAAAAAATCACACATGATGTGCAGAGAGAGAACTTGAAGGATGAATGAGTAGAAAAATATGACATTGTACCTGCTCTTAGTTTAGATATTGTGACAGGTACTTAAAACTTGGGCTTCCCAAGTGGTGCTAGTGGTAAAGAACCTGCCAGCCAATAGAAAAAATCACACATGATGTGCAGAGAGAGAACTTGAAGGATGAATGAGTAGAAAAATATGACATTGTACCTGCTCTTAGTTTAGGTATTGTGACAGGTACTTAAAACTTGGGCTTCCCAAGTGGTGCTAGTGGTAAAGAACCTGCCAGCCAATGCATGAGACACAAGAGATGTAGGTTCAATCCCTGGGTCAGTAAGATCCCCTGAAGGAGGGCATGGCAACCCATTCCAGTATTCTTGCCTGGGGAATCCCGTGGACAGAGGAGCCTGGTAAGCTACAGTCTACAGGATTGCAAAGTGTCAGACACAACTGAAGCAATGTAGGATGTACTCACACACTTAATATATATTATGGGTAGTTCTCACCTGAGAGATAGATATTACTTCTCCAGTTTTACCAAAGAGAAAACAGGCACAGAGAGATTAAGCAACTTGCTTTAAGTAATGACAACTACAAATTGTGGAGTTAGAAATAGAGCCAAATTTTATTTGATTTCAAAGCCTATTCTTCCATTTTATGAGCTACCTCCTAAGGTTTTGCTTAGAAGCTTAGTAATTGTTGTATTATGACCTGATAAACCCAATAACAGATAGAGGGTATGTATTCATAGCTAAACATAATCAAATCCTATTTAACAGCTTCAAAGTACTTGAGCAGTGGAAGATGGGTGACAGCATATGTTTATCAAAGTAACTACATTATGACAAGCCAATTCATTAAAATAGGAAGCAAAGATTGAACTAATGAATGAAGCCTAGTGTAGAAGCTCAGCCTCAGTTGCTGTATATATGTAAAGCCATCATGATAGCATACTGTTAAATATGTTTAAATAAAAAACAAATTGACTAGTAGCTATTTTATGTCTTAATCCACCTAGAAAAAATAAATAAATAAAAAGGAAATGAACACCAGGGCCAAAAAATCTAATGAAGAGGCTGGTTTGTAATGATGCAAATAAGAGTCATAAATCATATGTGAGTAAACTTTAGGGATGACTAATGTCTTTCCCACAAGTTACTATTACAACTACAATAATATCTTATGTTTATGCATCTACTTCTAGCTTAAATATAATGCCAAACCACTCATCAATTTTAATCCTCAAACAACACTATAAGGTATGTCTTATCACCCCCTCTTCACAGGTGAGGAACAGAGGTTCAGAAGTTCTTGTCCAAGGCTGTCAATAGTTAATTGGAAAGCAACAGTGAGCATGCAGACCCTCAAGGTACTGCTTTTCTTCAGTTTCTTTCTCCCTAGTGATGTTCATGAAGAGAACTGGTTATCTAGTCACTTTATTTCCATCTTCCATCCTTTCTTCATGGCCCATGCTACTGAGGAATCAGAATGCCTTGTATTTGAGTCCATCTACATTGAAGGAATAGCAAATAATGATTTGTGTTTTAAAATAAACTTGGAGTAGAGGAAGGGGAAGAGAGAATTCTGTACCATGAACTGAATTACTGCCAAATTCCTTGGATCAGAGGACATTTGGGGAAAAAATTCAGAGAAACAAAAACCAAAATGTCTCTTTTGCCAGCTATCTGGCTGTAGATTTATGTGATAAGATGGTCTAAGATTATTTCCCTGCCCTATTATTTAGTCACATGACAAATATATATTAAAAACCAGAAGTGATTACTGGCTGAAAAACGGGGAAAAGTATAGATTATGTCAATTCTGCCCTGTGTTGAAACTGCTTGGCCAAGACAGAAAGATAAAACAAATAGTTTTTGACTAAACCTAGTAAATAGGTTTAGACAAATTTACTGAAACATTTTTCTTGTATGATGAAACAGTGGAAACACCAAAGAGCTTCTTTGTAAATTAGTACACAGACCTACATGGTACATATGTTCAGTTCAGGTCAGTTGCTCAGTCATGCCCAACTCTTTGTGACCCCATGGACTGCAGCACGCTCACCTTCCCTGTCTTTCAACAACTCCAAGTGATTTCTCAAAATCATGTCCATTGTGTTGCTGGTGCCATCCAACCACCTCATCCTGTGTCATCACCTTCTCTGCCTTCATTGTTTCCCAGCTTCAGGGTCTTTTCCAATGAGTCAAATTTTCACTTGTGGTGGCCCAAGTATTGGAGTTTCAGCTTCAGCCTCAGTCCTTCCAATGAATACTCAGGACTGATTTCCTTTACAATTGTCTGGTTTGATCACCTTGCAGTCCAAGGAACTCTCAACAGTCTTTTCCAACACCAGAGTTCAAAAGCATTAATTCAGATGTCTTTATAGGCGAACTCTCACAACCATACATAACTACTGGAAAAACTATAGCTTTGACTAGTCGAACCTTTGCCATCTAGATTGGTTATAGCTTTTTTTTCCAAGGAGCAAGGATTTTTTAATTTCATGGCTGCAGTCACCATCTGCAGTGATTTTGGAGCCCCCCAAAATAAAGTCTGTCACTGTCTCCATTATTTCCCCATCCATTTGCCATGAAATGATGTGACTGGAGTCAATGAACTTAGTTTTCTGAATGTTGAGTTTTAAGCCAACGTTTTCACTCTCTTCTTTCACATTTACCAAGAGGCTCTTTAGTTCTTCTTCACTTTTTACCATAAGCGTGGTGACATCTGCATATCTGAGGTTGTTGATATTTCTCCCAGCAATCCTGATTCTAATTTGCGCTTCTTCCAGACTGGCGTTTTGATGGATGTTCTCTGGATATAATTTAAATAAGCAGGGTGACAAGACAGAACCTTGACATACTCCTTTCCGAATTTACATCCAGTCCGTTGTTTCATGTCCAGTTCTAACTATTGATTCCTGAACTGCATACAAATTTTTCAGGAGGCAGGTAAGGTGGTCTGGTATTCCCATCTCTTGTAGAATTTTCCACAATTTGTAATGATCCATGCAGTTAAAAGCTATGGTGTAGTCAAGAAAGAAGAAGTAGATGTTTTTCTGGAACTCTTGCTTTTTCTATGATCCAGCAGGTGATGGCAATTTGATCTTTGATTCCTCTGACTTTTCTAAATCCAGCTTGAACATCTGGAAGTTCACATTTCACATACTGTTAAAACCTGACTTGGAGAATTTTGGACCTTACTTTGCTAGCATGTGAGATGAGTGCAATTGTGAGGTAGTTTGAACATTTTTTTGGTATTGCCTTTCTTTGGGATTGGAATGAAAACTGACCTTTTCCAGTCCTGTGGCCACTGCTGAGTTTTCCAAATTTGCTGGCAGATTGAGTGCAGCACTTTCACAGCATCATCTTTCAGGATTTGAAATAGCTCAACTGGAATTCCATCACCTCCACTAGCTTTGTTCGTAGTGATGCTTTCTATGGCCCACTTCAGTTCAGTTCAGTTGCTCAGTCGTGTCTGACTCTTTGCGACCCCATGAATCGCAGCATGCCAGGCCTCCCTGTCCATCACCAACTCCTGGAGTTCACTCAGACTCACGTCCATTGATGCCACTGACTCACGTCAGTGATGCCATCCAGCCATCTCATCCTCTGTCATCCCCTTCTCCTCCTGCCCCCAATCCCTCCCAGCATCAGAGTCTTTTCCAGTGAGTCAACTCTTTTCATAAGGTGGCCAAAATACTGGAGTTTCAGATTTAGCATCATTCCTTCCAAAGAAATCCCAGGGCTGAAACTTAGTTCCATACAATTTCTGTCCTTTATTGTTCCCATTTTTTTCTTGAAGAGATCTCTAGTCTTTCCCATTTTATTGGGAAAGACTATTTCTATTCCCTTTCTTCTGTTTCTAACCACAGAAAGTATGAAGAGACAGAGCCAAAGCAAAAACAATACCCAGTTGTGGATGTGACTAGTGATAGAAGCAAGGTTCAATGATGTAAAGAACAATCTTGCATAGGAACCTGGAATGTTAGGTCCATGATTCAAAGCAAATTGGAAATGGTAAACAGAGGATAACAAGAGTGAACATTGACATTTTAGGAATCAGTGAAATAAAATGGACTGGAATGGATGAATTTAACTCAGGTCACCATTATATGTACTACTGTGGGATAGAATCCCTTAGAAAAAAAATGGAGCATCCCTTATAGTCAACAAAAGATTCCAAAATGCAATTCTGTAATTCAGTATCAAAAAAAAAAAAAAAGATCTCTTTTGGTTTCCAAGGCAAACCTTTCAATATCCCAGTAATCCAAGTATACGCCCCAACCACTAGTGCTGAAAAAGCTGAAATTGAATGGTTCTATAAAGACCTACGAGACCTTCTAGAACTAATGCCCAAAAAATATGTGCTTTTCATTACAGAGGACTGGAATATAAAAGTAGAAAGTCAACATATACCTGGAGTAACAGGCAAATTTGGCCTTGAAATACAGAATGGAGCAGGGCAAAGGCTAACAGAATTTTGCCAAGAGAACGTACTGGTCATAGAAAGCACATTTCTTCCAACAACACAAGAGACGACTCTACACATGAACATTGCCAAGTGGTCAATATCAAAATAAGATTAATTATCTTTTTGCAGGCAAAAATGTAAAAGCTCTATATAGTCAGCAAAAATGACTGGGAATTGACTGCATCTCAGATCATGAAATTCTTATTGACAAATTCAGACTTAAATTGAAGAAAGTGGGGAAAACCATTAGATCTTTCAGGTATGACCTAAATAAAATCCTTTACTATTATACAGTGGAAGTGACAAATAGATTCAAGGAATTAGATCTGATAGAGTGCCTGAAGAATTATAGACAGAGGTTTATGACATCGTAAACAGGCAGGGATCTCCCAAGAAAAAGAAATGAAAAAACGCAAAATGGTTGTCTGAGGAAGCCTTACAAATAGCTGAGAAAAGAAGAAATTGAAAGGCAAAAGAGAGAAGGAAAGTTATACCCATCTGAATGCAGAGTTCCAAAGAATAGCAAGGAGAGATAAGAAAGCCTTCCTCAGTATCAATGCAAAGAAATAGAGGAAAACAATAGAATGGGAATGCCTAGAGATCTTTTTAAGAAAGTTAGAAATACCAAAGGAAGATTTCATGCAAACATGAATATATATGTAGGAAAGGTAATCTTTTTTTTTTTCCCCCCTCCAGTTATCTTTTAGACATGGTTTGCGTTCCTCGTGCTTTCTTTCTTTACCACCTCATTTCTGACCTTTCTTTGCTGACTCTTCATTCAGGGTATGGGTAAACCTGCTGCACTTCCATCTGCCCTAGAATATTTGTGTATATCAAGATTCTTCACACCCAATGCAATCTGGTGAGGGTTTGCTTTTCAGAGTATTTTTCTCTTTGTACACAATAAGTCAAACACCAAATGGTGACTGCCGGACCCATCTCTGAAAAGTCAACAGATACTGATAGTTGTTTGGAAGAAAGCTGAATTGAACTAGGCAATACAGATATTTGAAAATTAAAACAGCCTCTTTTTGGCCAGAGTTTTTTATTGTGTCTTACAAGGCTCAAATAGAGAAGTTAATTACACCAGTCACCTGGAATTGCTTGAGTATCTCAAGAGGGAAAGGTACATTTTTAGTTTGTTTCTTGTTCTATTGTTAACTAAAATGAGTATGTAAACAGGGAATTATGCTTCCTGAGTACCTACAAATATGGATATAGTATAGAGCTGGAAGACAAGTGCTGGAAGGATGATCTCCATTTCACCAGGAGAAAACTGAAGTCAGAAAGGTTACATTCTTGTTTCAAGTTCATACAGGTAACTGGTGGCAGAGATGGAAGTGGAGACTAGCTCTTTTTATCCCTGATCAGAAGATGTCATCTAACTATATTGTATTCATTTTAATTTCTAGGCACTGGGCTCTAACACACCTTCTCTTACTAAGGCAGTGTTCTTTTTTATATACAGTTTAAATTCAATTGCATGATATTTAAAAATTGATATCAAGTAGAAACAAACATCATGTATAATATATATGCTGCTGCTGCTAAGTCGCTTCAGTCATGTCCGACTCTGTGCGACCCTATAGATGGCCTCCTACTAGGCTCCTCTGTCCCTGGGATTCTCCAGGCAAGAACACTGGAGTAGGTTGCCATTTCCTTCTCCAATGCATGAAAGTGAAAAGTGAAAGTGAAAGTGAAGTTGTGTGTGACTCTTAGCGACCCCATGGACTGCAGCCTATCAGGCTCCTCCATCCATGGGATTTTCCAGGCAAGAGTATTAGAGTAGGGTGCCATTGCCTTCTCTGATAATATATATTTATACTAAATGTAATATGTACTTTCATAAATTTCTTCATTATTTCAATCAATATTTATTTAGGGCCTTTCTGTAAACTCTGGTATATAGTCAAAATTTCAATATAAGAAATCTATAATATAAATATTATGACAAATTTATAATAATAGAGTGAAAAAGTAGAGAAGAAAGTAAGGAAGGAAAAAAAGTAGAGAGTGCAACCTCCAAAATATATTGATTACAGCAAAATCAAGAATATTTCTACAAATATAAAACAAGATACCTGAAACTTAAAAAAAAAAATCTAAAAAAAAAAAAAAATGCTCACTTTATGTAGGATTTATGATGAAATCTCAGTTAACTAGAAGAGAATTATCTAGGACTCTCAGTTAATCACAATTGAGTTGCTAGTTCTGCTCTGGAAGAAAGAGAAAAACCATAAATATTATAGAATGTACCAGGTAGGATGGCATCTAGAAAGGATGTGGATTCAGATCCAGATTTTTCAGAAGCTTTAACTTTCCTGCTGTTCAGTTTCATTGTTTGTAAAAGGTCAATGTAAGGCTTAATTGTTGGATTGGGATGATACAATGTATGTAGAATACCCAGCCTAGAGGCTGACACACAGCATATGCTCTGTAAGTCTTCTTGCTTTTCCTCACTTCTAAAAGTGAACTTCCAGAAGGCTTTCTTGGGTTTGATTCATACTCAGAATTGTGTCTGGCATCATTTTCCTCTTAAGATGAAACAGAAGCAACATTCGGAATTATGTGACAAAGTTCCAGGGGAGCCACAGCCATCTAATAAAGATCCCATTCTCACTGGTGTTTTCTACTTAACAAAAGATAATATTTTTATTAAGAAAGACTTTTAGCCATTGAGAAGTCAATCAGAAGATTCAACTAACACGGTTGCTATAAGAATTGAGGGTGCGTGAGGTTTTGTTTTGTGCTAGCCTAATATAAATGTCTTTGGATGAAGGTCTGTTTCTTGGCATAAGCTTCCTCTGGGAGGTAAAGGACCTGAGTGTTCTTCCTAAAAATAGTTTCTCCAGGATGGGACTAGTGCTGACAGAACTCAGGGCTGATCCCAGTATGGCACAAAGTGTCCTCTGCAAGGTCCTTACCCACACTCATGGTGGTCAGAGGGCAACATTGTGCTGGGCACTTGTAAGGAAGAACTGGTAAGCATACATGTTAATGCTTCTGAATGTGTAAAATACTCTCTGAGTAAGTGAAAGTTGTTCAGTTGTGTCGAACTCTTTGCAACCCCATGGACTATACAGGCCATGGAATTCTCCAGGCTAGAATTCTGGAATGGGTAGTCTTTCCCTTCTCCAGGGGATCTTCAACCGAGGGGCTGAACCCAGTTCTCCCACATTGCAAGTGGATTCTTTACCAGCTGAGCCACAAGGGAAGCCCAAGAATAATGGAATGGATAGCCTATCCCTTCTCCAGTGGATTCTCCAAATCCAGGACTTGAAGCGGGGTCTCCTGCTTTGCAGGTGGATTCTTTACTAACTGAGTTATCAAGGAAGCCCACTTTTCAAAAATTTGATATGGAAAGTTGAGGCCAGAATTCAAAGAACCAGAAAATTATGTGATAAAAAGTTTGTAGAAAGAAACCAATCTGAAAAGGCTACATTCTATATGATTACAACTATATGTATACATGTATGTATGTTTGCTCAGTCTATATATACACATGCTTGTTCAGTTGTGTATGACTCTTCATGGCCTCATGGACTCTAGTCCATCAGGCTCCTCTGTCAAGGGGATTTTCCAGGCAAGAATACTGGAGTGAGTTCCATTTCTTCCTCTGTGAGATCTTCCTGATCCAGGGATAGAACCTGTGTCTCCTGCATCTCCTGCATTGGCAGGCAAATTCTTCACCACTAAGTCAAGTGGGAATCCCAATTACAACTATATGACATTCTGAAAAAGGCAAAATTTGGCGGAAGTAAAAAGGTTGTGGTTACCAGAGGTGGAGTGGAGAGAGATGCACGGGCAGAGCACAGAGGATGTTTAGAGTAGTGAATATATTTTATGATATTACAATGATAGATACCTATCATTATATATACGTCCAAACTTATAGAATATGCAACACAAAGAGTAAACCCTAATTAATGTAAACTATGGACTATATGATGTATCAATATAGGTTCATTAGTTGTAACAAATATACTACTTTAGTGGGGAATGTTGATAAAGACATATATGGGTAGTGGCAGAGGGTCTACAGGAAATTCTGTACCTTCCTCTCAGTTTTTCTGTGAACCTAAGACTGCTCTAAAAAATAAAATATTATTTTTTGGTAAAGTCCTAGAACTCAGACCAATTTATCTAGATACTTTATTTTATGGAATCTGGAAAGGGACAGTGGTTTCTAGTAATGGCAGCAATGAGATCAGAATCTAAAGTGCTATTCTTTATCCAAGTTTCTATTGCCATCTCTGACAACCTGGCTATTCAGAGAAACCTTCTCCCTTTGTGGTAAAGGAGATAAGGAGTAGATTAAGTCAACAGACTAGATGAGGAGACCTACAATCATATTGCTTAAATCTTTTTGGATGGGTAATTCAAGAAAAATTCATGAGGTCTGGACCACTCGAGCTTGGGAGTAAAGCTAAATTCACAATAGTCATAACAGTGGGTTACTGTGGGTTTTTCTCTTCCTAGAGTTCGGTTGCCTGAAGCACTTCAAATTAGGGAAGCCATCTCCTAATTACAGTGTAGTATCTGTTATTTTGTCTCTTCCTCTCCAACTCCCCAAACTTTTGTTTGATGCTTTCCCTAAAGCTATAAAGGCTTGGTAAAGTCATTGCAAAGCCACTTCCCATAGCTGTTGGCATTTTTTTAATCTATAAAGGATAGAATAAGCGTCTTTAAAATTGAGGATGATGACCTTGTTAACAATTATTCAGTCATTACCCTCGCCTTTAAAGACATTTTTTAAATTCTTTTCCCCAGAAGCATCCTAGAAGCACCCTAGAAGTATCCTAGAAGATACATATCTAACCTACAGACCATCTGCCAGCTGTGTCTGCCAGAAAAGCTTCCCATCAGCTGGAAGTAGAACCTAGAGAGCCTTTGCACAACTCTAGCATCAGGGAGGCAGACAGACCTGTCACAGACAGCCCCAGTTATTGGTGGCTGGCAGCCAATTTGGGCATGGAATAGTTACTGAGAGTAGACAGCATGAAATTGGACCTGCATTTGTCTGTACTATGTGAAGTGATGATGCTTTTGTGGATCTTCCAAGTGCATGTACAAACACATTGTTATTACTGACTTGTGGTGTGATGGTTCTAGATCTGGCTTTAGGATCATTTAATCCAATGGTTCTTACACTTGACCATGCCTACTGACCAAACTAACCACCTGGGAGCTTTTAGAAATTACAGGTTACTGGATCCCACCCTCTGACCTAGTAAATCAGAATATCTAAGGATAAAGAAGAAAAAAAATCTGTATATGAACACCTTTCCAAATTATTTGGATGTAGTCAGCTCATTATGCATCCATGGATTAGAATTTTGTAATCAATGATTATAGTTCACATACCTTCTTTTCACCAGAATAATTCTTCTTGAAGAGGATGCCACAGCCTTGGGAATAGACCTGTGTTGGACCCATGGCAAAGCCCTGACAGACATGGATCTAGAAGCAAATCAATGATTTCTTATGTCTTTGCTTCTTCTTAAAATATATATTACAGGTTTCTCTGGTGACTCAGTGGTAAAGTATCCATATGACAATGTAGGAGACATGGATTTGATCTCTGGTTCAGGAAGATACCCCAGGAAAGGAAAAGGCAACCCATTCCAGTATTCTTGCCTGGGAAATCCCATGGACAGAGGAGGCTGGTGGACTACAGTCCATGGATTCATAAAAGAGTAAGACATGACTTAGCAACTAACCAACAACACCAACATACACTGCCCTATCCCCTGTTAATGGCCAAACTAGTCTACCTATTTTGTCCTGTTCACAACACAATCTATGTGCATATGACTAAGCAAACATATTTTTTGATCAAAATATATTTAATCTAACTTGACCTCCCTTTGGAAGCTCATCTTTCTACAACATGAGTCCCTTAGGTAAGAGACTGAAAAGCTTTAGAGAAACTCTGAGTCTTTAGAGATTAGCCTCTGAAAATGTATAAATATTTCTGTATAAACACATCTCTCCTTATTTTTTGAAGAAGGTTAATGGCTTTCACCAGATGTTCAAAAAGATCTACCTTCTACCTAAAATGACTTGAACCTCTAGCATATAATATCCATGATAAGAGGCTGCTTTTCTACTGTTTTGAAAGGGATGGCTTAGAATTTAAAAAAAAAAAGAAAAGAAAAAAGAAAATCTACTTTAGGAAGTTAGCTTAACCTACTGGTTTTTGACACATCTAGCTATGCTAAGCATAATGAAAGTGTTTGATAAAGTGTCAACATTGAGGACATGAACATAAAAGCTAATGCAACTTGAGAGAAAAAGTTAGGTTGATTTAAAAAAAAAAAGAAAAGAAAAAAGAAAATCTACTTTAGGAAGTTAGCTTAACCTACTGGTTTTTGACACATCTAGCTATGCTAAGCATAATGAAAGTGTTTGATAAAGTGTCAACATTGAGGACATGAACATAAAAGCTAATGCAACTTGAGAGAAAAAGTTAGGTTGGCTTAAAATTGCACTGTCACTAATATGAAGCAAAAGTATGGCCAAGCCAAAAAGTCTCAAGGAAAAGGCAAGTAAAGCCAGAGAAAGATTAAGACACAGACTTAAGAGGATAATAAAACTTTTATCAGGGCAGAACTTGGGAGAAATACAAAGTAGTAATTTTTAAATAAAGTTGTGCTTTACATAACTTTATTAGTACACTAATTTGAGTAACCAAGATTTATAATTAAAATTTTGTGCCAACTCTTCACATTGCCAAACATTTTTAATGACTCCAGGAAGAACATGATGAATGTATAGGATACATTGCACTGAACATCAAGGAAGAGTCAAATGTACAAGGTGGAGAAAATGGTGGGAAGTTTTGTGACTCAATCTCCTAAAACCTCTTATGCAAAATCGGTGTTGAAGTCTATTTTTTTCAGAGTGTTCATATGTCTTTCATAGCACAGATTGAACTATATTATTACTCTATGGCATTCCAAATTACAAATTACTCTATGGCCTTTCCAAATTAATTCAATATAGTTTCCTGAGGGCAAGAACTGTGCTTTTCATTTTCTATTTCTATTCTCAGTTCTTAGGATACTGTCTTGTGTTAATTATCTGGTCCCATAATAATACTGCAAAATGGTCACAAACACTCAGTGGCAGGTAACATTAAGCATTTATCTGACTCATGAGTCTTAAGGGTTCAGATGATCTGAGCTGAATTTCTTCATGTATCTCTGGTTAGCTCCAAGTCAATTAGACAGCTCTGCCAAATTTACTGGGTTCATTCACATGTCAGGGGATTACCTGGTTATTGGGTGTAACAATAGTCTTGGTTGGGATGACTCAGTCCTTCACCCCATATCTGGTGCTTCAACAAACTAGATTGGGTAAGAATCTCCTAACATCTCACTGCACAAAGCAAGACACATGGTTAAGTTCTGAGTTCAAATGATAGGGTACTTCCAAATTGGTATTACCAAGTACCGAATGAGTTGGAAAGGGTATGAATACAAAAAGAAGTAAAGAATTGAGGCCATTAATATCATCAGTCTCTCACATGCCTAGAATATGGTAAAAGCTCAATTAAAAAGTTTGTCAAAACAAAACTGGTAAACCACTGGTAAACAAATAAAACTAGAAGACTTTCTAACACCATACATAAAAATAAACTCAAAATGGATTAAAAATCTAAATGTAATATCAAAAACTATAAAACTCCTAAAGGGAAACATAGGCAAAACACTCCTTGACCTAAATCACAGCAGGATCCTCTATGACCCACCTCCCAGAGTAATGGAAATAAAAGCAAAAATAAACAAATGGAGTTTAATTAAACTTAAAAGCTTTCACACAGTGAAGGAAGCTATAAGCAAGGTGAAAAGACAGTGTTCAGACTGGGAGAAAATAGTAGCAAATGAAACAACTGACAAAGAACTAATCTCAAAAATATATAAGCAGCTCATGCAGAGCTGCTCAGTACCAGAAAAATAAAACACCAAATCAAAAAATAGGCCAGAACTATGTTGAATAGTAGTGGTGAAAGTGGGCACCCTTGTCTTGTTCCTGACTTTAGGGGAAATGCTTTCAATTTTTCACCATTGAGGATAATGTTTGCTGTGGGTTTGTCATATATAGCTTTTATTATGTTGAGGTATGTTCCTTCTATTCCTGCTTTCTGGAGAGTTTTTATTATAAATGGATGTTGAATTTTGTCAAAGGCCTTCTCTGCATCTATTGAGATAATCATATGGCTTTTATTTTTCAATTTGTTAATGTGGTGAATTACATTGATTGATTTGCGGATATTGAAGAATCCTTGCATCCCTGGGATAAAGCCCACTTGGTCATGGTGTATGATCTTTTTAATGTGTTGTTGGATTCTGATTGCTAGAATTTTGTTAAGGATTTTTGCATCTATGTTCATCAGTGATA
>SJYT01005809.1:97836-171961 GCA_006410635.1 Cephalophus harveyi
GTTCTAATGAGATGGATGAAACTGGAACCTATTATACAGAGTGAAGTAAGCCAGAAAGAAAAACACCAATACAGTATACTGACACATATATATGGAATTTAGAAAGATGGCAATGATGACCCTGTATGCGAGACAGCAAAAGAAACACAGATGTATAGAACAGACTTTTGGACTCTGAGGGAGAGGGAGAGGATGGGATGATTTGGGAGAATGGCATTGAAACATGTATACTATCATGGAAGAAATGAAGCACCAGTCTGTGTTCGATACTGGATACAGAATGCTTGGGGCTGGTGCATGGGGATGATCCAGAGAGATGATATGGGGTGGGAGGTGGGAGGGGGGTTCAGGATTGGGAGCACGTATACACCCGTGGTGGATTCATGTCAATGTATGGCAAAACCAATACAGTATTGTAAAGTAAAATAAAGTAAAAATAAAATTTAATAAAAATAAAAAAATTAAAAAAAAATAGGCCAAAGGACTAAATAGACATTCCTTCAAAGAAGATATACAGATGGCTAACAAACACATGAAAGATGATCACCATCACTCATTATCAGAGAAATGCAAATCAAAACCACAATGAAGTACCATCTCATGCCGGTCAGAATGGCTGCTATCCGAAAGTCTACAAGCAATAAATGCTGGAGAGGATGTGGAGAAGAGGGAACCCTCTTACACTGTTAGTGGGAATGCAAAATAATGCAGCCACTATGGAGAACAGTGTTAAGATTCTTTAAAAAACTGGAAGTAGAACTCCCATATGACCCAGCAATCCCACTGCTGGGCATACACACTGAGGAAACCAGAAATGAAAAAGACATATGTACTCCAATGTTTATTGCAGCACTGTTTTCAATAGCTAGGACATGGAAACAACCTAGATGTCCATCAGTAGACAAATGGATAAGAAAGCTGTGGTACATATACACAATGCAATATTACTCAGCCATTAAAAAAAATGCATTTGAGTCGGTTCTAATGAGGTGGATGAAACTGGAACCTATTATACACAGTGACGTAAGTCAGAAAGAAAAACATTAATACAGTATATTAATGCATATATATGGAATTTAGAAAGATGGTAACAATGACCCTATTACGTGAGACAGAAAAAGAAACACAGAGATAAAGAACAGAGTTTTGGACTCTGTGGGAGAAGGCGAGGGTGGGATGATTTAAGAGAATAGCATTGAAATATGTATATTACCATATGTGAAATAGATCACCAGTCCAGATTTAATGCATGAGACAGGGCACTCAGGGCCGGTGCACTGGGATGACCCTGAGGGATGGGATGAGGAGAGGTGGGAAGGGCATTCAGGATGGGGGACACATGTACACCCATTGCTGATTCATGTCAATGTATGGCAGAAACCACTACAATGTTTTAAAGTAATTAGCCTCCAATTAAAATAAATACATTGATTATAAAAAAAGTTTGTCACAACAAATGAATTGAACGTTCTCTAAAGAAGATATACATATGGCCAATAAGCATGGGGAAAAAAATGCTTCACATCATTAGTCATTGTTGTTTAATCACTCAGTTGTGTCTGACTCTTTGTGACCCCATGGACTGTAGCCAGCCAGGATCCTCTATCCATGGGGATTTCCAGGCAAGAATACAGGAGTGGGTTGCCATTTCCTTCTCCAAGGGATCTCCCTGATCCAGGGATCAAACTCTTGTCTCCTGCAAGACTCCTTTATTGCAGGAGATTTTTTTTATCACTGAACCACCTGGAAAGCCAAATCAAAACCACAATGACATGTTATTTCATGTGCACTGTGGTGACTAGCACCAAAACGTCAGATATTTACAAGTATTGGCAAGGACCTGGAGAAATTGGAGCACTCATATATTGTTTATAGGAATGTAAATTAGAGAAATCACTTCGAAAACCAGTCTGGCTGTTCTTCACAAGTTAAACATTGATTTGCCATTTGACCTAGTATTTCCACTTCAAGAATATACCCAAGACAAATGAAAACATAAGTCCATGCAAAAACTCATGAACAAATGTTTGTAGCTTCATTATTCATAAGAGCCAAAGGGTGGAAATAATCCAAATGCCCATCAATTGATGAACAGATAAAATGTAACATACTCATACAATAGAATAACTTGTCCAGAAAAATGAATTAATTAGTTCACATACTACAACATGCATAAGCCTTAAAAACAAGTTAAATGAGAAAAGCCAAACACAAAAGGCCACATATGATATGATTCCATTTATATGAAATGTCCAGAATAGGCAAATATATAGGGTTGGAAAGCAAATTTGTTGCCTAGAGTGGGGTCAAATGGAAGGGAATTCTACACAGTAAATATTTTATTTATGATATAATAAAAAATGTTATAAAATTATGGTGATGCAGCACAATTCTGTAAATATAAACAACAACAACAACATTGAACTATAAACTAGCTGGGTGAATTGTATGGTATCTCAATAAAGCTTCTACTAGAAAACATAAATTAAATAAGTTAACTCCTATGAAGGTACCAGTATAGTACTTGGCCATGTGACCATACTTCATGAAAACTGTGATGCTGTAGACTGTAATATGCACCATTATTTTATGTATCACCAAGAAAGAAAAAATACTGACAAATTAACTACAACAGATAATTATAATGTGCATTCTGATTTCAGAGATGTGCTTAGATGCTCACTCACGTATGACTCTTTGTGACCCCATAGACTGTAGCCCACCAGGCTCCTTTGTCCATAGGGATTCTCTAAGCAAGAATATTGGAGTGGGTTGCCACACTCTCCTCCAGGGGATCTTCCCAACCCAAGGATTGAACCCACATCTCCTGCATTGCAGACAGATTCTTTACCAGTTGAGCCACCAATGAAGCCCTCAGAAATTTTAATTGTAGAAAAATATGTGTCTTAGGATCAATAAAACACAATTCATGTTAAAGAAATGTTTGTAGCATCTGAAATTAAATCCATTCAACAAAAACATAGATCTTTCATTCTTCCAAATTCAAATTTTATGCTCACACACAATGCCTAGATTAATTGTCTTTAGGTATCCAATTCATGACTTCCAGTCTCCATCAACTTCAACAAGTATGACCAGGTGAAGTACCTGTCCTCCTTAGTCCAACCTGCCCTACCATTTCATTGTATCCCTGTCCTAGGAGTCCCTGGACTTCCTGAGTATCTCTTGACTTGTTACAGGGAGGGGTGCCTGGTCATAGAATAAGCCTACCTTTCCCTCAGTGACTGGTGGTCATTTCTGTCTTTAAGGTCCTTCAGGCATCTTTTATTTCCCCCATGACAGGATGTGACTGGGATGTGTTGTGGTGACAGACACCTTGCTCCTGGTGGCAGATTCCACTAAAGAGAGAGTGAAAAACCACATACATATTCATTCTGAGCAGTCAGAGGTATTGACTGACAGACAGTGGAATGAATAAAAGTACTACCTATCCATTTTTGATTGTCAGTAATCTGCAGTCCCCCTTGGGAACTGGTAAGAATTCTTTTCTCCCTTTTAAAATTCATCAATCTCTTTTAGGACATATAAGAGAATAAATTCATCATAGGCAGGCTCTCTGGCACTTTCTTAACAGTATAAATATTCTTTATTTCTAATTTTAACAGAAGAGGAGAAAAAATATGCTCTTAAATTCTATCTTCCTTATATACAAACCTTATGTGAATTATAGAATGTTCTTTTGAGGAAAGACAAGAAAAAATAGTGACAAGAAGCAATCTTTCTCAGAAACAAAGTCTAGAAAGAGCAGTGAGCAAATCTAGAAGAGCATTGTGGATGCCATGTCTACTTTATGTTAGTTCTCTTGGATCTGACATTTTGTTTTCAATGATTCCAGATTTAGAGTATAACTTCACAAAAATTAGGGTGACATAAGAGAAAGGCATTCTAGTGCAAGACAACCCATGTTTTACAAAAAGTATCTAACTCAATGACATCAGCAAGCTTTGATCTTCGTGTTTGAGGTATATAATTGAGAGTTCCTTGGACTGCAAGGAGATCCAACCAATCAATCTTAAAGGAAATCAGTCCTGAATGTTCATTGGAAGGACTGATGTTGAAGATGAAACTCCAATACTTTGGCCACCGGATGTGAAAAACTGACTCATTTGAAAAGACCCTGATGCTGAGAAAGATTGAAGGCAGGAGGAGAAGGGGACAACAGAGTGTGAGATGTTTGGATGGCATCCCCAACTCAGTGGACATGAGTTTGAGTATACTCTGGGAGATGGTGATGGACAGGGAGGCCTGGCGAGCTGCGGTTCATGAGGTCACAAAGAATCAGACACAACTGAATGACTGCATTGAACTGAATTCTCATAACAGTATTCATGCTTGAAGCATGGAAGATTGTCATTCTGAAGTCTTAATTACAGCCTTACTAGAGATATTCCTCAGAGAACAAGCTAAAAAGACCACAATCGACTAAGCTTCAGGGAAGGATTACAAGGTATGGTCCACAGGATCTGCATAGTTGTTATCACCTATCGTCATAGTTGGGTATCACAACTCAGAAGTGGCAAATAGCTTCATTTTTCAACAGAATTCTAAATGACGGGAAGTGGCTGCATGGCATGCCATGTTGAAAAGCATTCAGAAGCTGCTTCAGAACTTTAATTTGAAAAAGTGTACTATTATTGATTATGCCTACTTAGCAGGGGCTGTGAGTAAGATTGGTCTTAGGGTATGGCTGGTAGGTCTGCTGTTTATGTTTCTTATTAGTTTTCCTAAGGGAGACAGCATCCGAGAAGGAAAGATTTGAAATCAATCACACATGTTCTCAATCCTGGTTTTGTATTTAATCTCCCTGAGGCTTCATTTTTTCATTTACAAGTGGGGGTAATAATAATTGTGATCTGTTATATATTACTTACTTAGTGCCATGGGCTTTGCCTGGGCTTTACTTAGTGGGGCTTAGTAAAGTAAGCTCTTAGTAAACTAAGCCCTTTACTTAGGGCTTAGTTCAAAAGGGATTTGAATATTTCAACTCATGTGGTTCTCACAAGTGCCCAGCACAATCAATCTCTGGTATTGTAGAAGAAAGATACTTTCCACTTTGGAAAAACTGTCCTCCTCAGTCCAGTGTATTTGAACTCCACTTAATATACTAGTCAGGATCTGCTTGAAGGGAAGACTTGTACATGAAATTTGATGAACCAAAAGAGCTTCACATGATCCAAAGGACATCTGAGGATTAATTTGAAATTGAGAGGGGATTGATGAATCTGGATTCAATCTGAGGGATAGATGGCTGCTGCTGCCGCTGCTGCTAAATTACTTCAGTTGTGTCCAACTCTGTGCTACCCCAAAGACGGCAGCCCACCAGGCTTCCCTGTCCCTGGGATTCTCCAGGCAAGAACACTGGAGTGGGTTGCTATTTCCTTCTCCAATGCATGAAAGTGGAAAGTGAAAGTGAAGTCGCTCAGTTGTGTCTGACTCTTCGCCACCCCATGGGCTGCAGCCTACCAGGCTCCTCTGTCCATGAGATTTTCCAGGCAAGAATACTGGAGTGGGTTGCCATTGCCTTCTCTGGATAGATGGCTGGAGTATCCATAGAGTGTCCCCACCACCAGTTATGCAGATGATACTAGAAACTGTTGTGATGAAGGACCTGGCTACCTCCATTTCATGCCCATTATTGCATTAGGACATCATACTAGAAGTCTGCAATCTTTGCCTGGTTTCAGCAGGTTCTGTAACCTTCTTTCAAGTAAACAAGTTATATTCACTTTCAGATTCTGCTAAATCTCTTCCATATTTACGTGCCACTATCCCTTCACCAATAACAGTGGAATTGCTATCCTATTTTTTTTAATGAAAATATTTTATTTTAATTTTTTTTAGATTATTTAATGAACTAGTGGTAAACAAAAATGTCGGGTTTGGCTATGTGAACATACTAAGTTCTTCAGAGTGTTTGAAAACACTGGAAAGGTAAAGCAACCAATTAAAATACTCGTTTGAGATTTCAGGTTTTTGTTCAATTTAACACTTTGGTCTAATCAAAACTGTTGATTGACAAGTACTCCTATCATGACATGTTCAATCACTAAAAATTTTCTATCTCTGTTGAGAGATTGACAGTAGAACTTCTATCTTATTGACACTAAATTTAGAGTAACAGACTGTAAGACTCATAGCCTAACATCTCAGGACCCTGCCAGTCATTCCCAGACACCCTTCTGGCTAAGGGATTGACATGCTACTCCAAGTTTAAATGGGGAATAAACCTGTCACAGTACAAGCCAGTTTTTCTCTTACTTTCCCTGACATCTCTTGAAATTGTACCAGAAATGAATAATGTTCAAACCTCTGGATTGGTAGGAAACTAATACAGTCTATCCAAAAGGGGTCTTCAGCAAGGTTAGTCTGAAGTTTGGCCTTGAGAAGCTGATGAGGTTGGAGAACCCTGTCCAAGTTTCCCTGAAGAAGAAGTAGCCCTGCCTTCCATCCTCCTGAGATTGAGTCTTCCCCCTCTGAGCCTAACTGTTCCAAAATGGCAGGCAGAAATGGTCAGCTTCCCTATTGCTTCTTCCTTCCCAGCCTTCCTGTCTTCTAGGCCTTCACTAGAGACCTCATTTCCTTTTTACTCTTTCTTTCCCTCTAATCCTGATTTCTGTATCTCTTTCTCCACTATAAACTCTAACCTAACAATGAAAAATTTATGGAGACTTCAAGTCTTGGAAATTTTTGGTTTGTTTCTACCTTTTCTATTTTTTTTTTTTAATTCATTTATTGGCTAGGGGCAGGTAGATTGGCTTGGAGGAATAAACAAAAACTACTACAATTTAGGAAAAGCTGAGATCTACACAATGTTTATTTTTAATCACCAATTTTAGTCAAATTAAGAACATATGGCTACTCTACAACTCAGTTTGCTAATTAAGTGGTGACTGGTATATTAAATTTTAAAGTAGAATTTAGTCAGACAATAATTACCAGTGAACTAATTAAATTTACTTTTCAGTGTTTTCAATTTTCAGCACAAATGGAGTTTTAAGTTACTAAGTTGTAATGATTCTAGCATCTTTCTTTTGACAATAAATAAAAAGCAGGCAAGACAAAAATAATAAAAGAAATTTCCTTCCCACATTGTATCTTATAGGAAACATGTAGTGTTACAGGGAAGAGCCATTTCTGACTCAATGCTGGATCTGTTCCTTAAACCTTTGCTTTCCTTTGCTTTTGTCCACTAAAAGGGTGTTTTTTATAAATAATGGCCTGCCTTGGGGAACGCTGCCCCTCTACTTAATGTTAAATTAAAGAGCCTTTGTTCAGAACCCTGTCTACATATAGGTAGCTACAGGAAGGAAGAAATTAACACAACTCCTCCCCAAGGCTTGCCATTCTAGGAGATATTTGCAAGATTAATGGATTTTTTTTTTTTTAACTTCATTTCCTCACCTCCCCCCATCTCTGTTCCAGAAAAGAATCTGGCATCCATACCATCCATCCATGGTTATTTTGAGACACTAGTCTGCCATCTTCTTGGTCAGCAGGCTTTCCAAATAAAGTCATATTCCATGCCTCAACACTTCATCTCTTGGATTTATTGACTTGTCGTGCAGCAAGCAGAGTGAGCTTGGACTCAGTAGGTTGGTGAAAATGTAACTGCATCTTTGGACTGTGAATTTTAAATCACTGTAACTAGGCTCAAACACACCTTTATTAATCAAAATAGGAACGATTACAATTAACCCACTTTTGCCAACGAGAAATAAGTTTGTTTTTTCCTGTAGTGTAAAATTCCACGCTTTGCCAATGAGAAATAAGTTTGGTTTTTTCCTGTAGTGTAAAATTCCATGCTTTGAGATTCAAAAAACTCTTGAAAAGCGCTTTCTGCATCCTGCTGGCCGTGGAAGCATTTTCCCTGCAAAAAGTCAAAACACTGAAGAAGTGGTAGTCAGTTGATGAGAGGCCCAGCAAATATGGCAGATGAAGCAAAACTTCACTGCTCAATTTGTTCAACTTTTGAAGTGTCGGTTGTGTGATGTGTGGTTGGGTGTTGTCATGGAGAAGAATTGGGTCCTTTCAGTCAACCAATATTGGCTGCAAGCATTACAGTTTTACAGTGTATTTCATAACTTTGCTGAGTATGTTTCTCAGATGTAATGGATTTGCTAGGATTCAGAAAGCTGTAGCAGATCAAACGGGCAGCAAAACACCACAAACAGTGACCTTGACCTTTTTTTTGGTGCAAATTTGGCTTTGAAGAGTGCTTTAGACCATCTTCTCAGTCCAACCACTGAGCTGGTCACCGTCTTGTCACATAAAATCCACTTTTCATTACATGTCACAATCAAGAAATGTTTCTTTACTGTTATGTAGAATAAGAGAAAACGACACTTCAATGATTTTTTCTGATTTTCAGTCAGCTCAAGAGGCACACACTTATTGAGATTTTTCACCTTTCTAATTTGCTTCAAATGTCAAATGACTGTAGAATGGTCAATATTACATGTCACAATCAAGAAATGTTTCTTTACTGTTATGTAGAATAAGAGAAAACGACACTTCAATGATTTTTTCTGATTTTCAGTCAGCTCAAGAGGCACACACTTATTGAGATTTTTCACCTTTCTAATTTGCTTCAAATGTCAAATGACTGTAGAATGGTCAATGTTGAATTCTTTCACAACTTCTCATGTAGTTGTAAGAAGATCAGCTTTGATGATTGGCTTCAATTGGTTGTTGTCAACTGATGGCCAGCCACTATGTTCCTCATCTTCAAGTCTCTTGTCTCCTTTGTAAAACTTCTTGAACTTCTTGCTGTATTGAACATTCATTAGCAGTTCCTTTGCCAAATGTGTTGTTGATGTTATGAGTTGATTTCACTGCTTTATGACCCATTTTGAACTCAAATAAGAAAATTGCTTAGATTTGTTTTTTCTCTAACATCATTTCCATAGTCTAAAATAAATACAAAAAACAAAACAAGTAATGTCATTAGCAAAAAACCCCAAGGCTAGACATGTGCATTAAAATGATGTGCAATATAACCACAATAGCCAAATTTATTTAAGAATATATTCCAATATCAAAAAGCAAATTTCAACATTGCAAAAATCACAGTTACTTTTGCACCAACCTAAATAGTTAAGTTTAGAGACCTAGGAGCTATTTTGTTTAGTTCAAAGCTTGATTTAGACACTGTGTGATCTCGACCAAGTTACTGAACCTCTTTGTGTCTCAGTTTCTTCATATTAATCAGTGCCTATCTCACTGGGTTATCACGAGGGTTATCATGAGAAACAAATTAATTCTTAAAAAAAAATTAAATGTTGCCTGGTACATACTAAGTGCTAAGTTAGTGTTTTCTATAAAGATTTTGAAACAATTCTTACACTTTCTGAACTTATCTCTTCCTATGTCAAGCCTATTCAAAAATACAAATTTCTAGAAACGAATCTGGGGAAAAAGAGTAATAGCATAAATTCATTGATGATAGCATCTGCCACACATGATTAGCCAATTATTCTTAATTTGTGACATATCATTGTCCATATTTTTCCTTCCTATCTTCTCCTCTTGTCTCCTTCATAGATTCTCACAACTGAAATTTTGCAAGAGACTACAGTTGATGGTTCATTTCTTGATTTGGATCAGGTAAAGATCTTCTTGTGAACAGTTACAGAGGTCATGAAAAGCCAGAGCATTACAATCTAAAATGCTTGAGTTACCTCCACAATAGATCAGTTTCTTCTATAAGCCTTCAGAATAGGGAGGAATGTAACGTTGCCAGGAGATGGGATAGAAAAGAAGAAAAGGCCTTGGCCACCTTACTCTAGGAAGATTTCGTTAGAGTCACAGTTTGCATTTCTAGCTGCATTCTTAGTCATGCACTGGGGGGGGGGGGTATCTTCCCAGCATCAGGTGTAAATATGTTACTTGCTTGATAATTCACATCACAATCTGATTAACAAACTGTTAGCATAATCTAATTAAGTTATAAAGATTCCCTGGTGGCAGAAAGAGTTCAAGTCCTTCCTGACAGGCAGACTTGATCTTTGCAAACATGTTTACCCTTATAATTATCATGGCATTATTGCACCTAAATAGATTTGGTATATAATTTACTCATCTTTGTAGAGAAAATGATTTTACTTCCTACAAAAATTTGGTTAGGTATCACATATCCATAAATCTTGGATATATACAAAGAAATACATATACATTTCTTCCTCAACGTATGGGTCAGGGTTTCTGTGGACTTTTTTATAGCAAAGTTAATCTGCTATTGACAGCTCTTATACTCATTAACATTTGTGAAAAACCTTTCAAGAATTAATACAAAATCTTTGCAGCTTTAATTGTCCTCTTCTTGGCCTTTAACTTGACCTGGTATGAATTTTAATTGTCGATTCTTAGTTACTGATGTAGACAAAAGTTGCCTGACAATTCTATTAGGAGACCTAAGGTCAGTTTCCTCTTTTGAGAAATCAGATAATTATGTTTAGTCACAAAGGAAAAGCTCTTCTTCTTAGCTTATATATTGATGATCTTAAATAGCTTTACAATCACCTGCACACAAACTGCTCAGGCATAGAAATTAGGATTGTCTTCTATGATACCAGATACTGGGAGCTGCTGAAACCATTGTTATTTAGTTTTGCTAAATAACTCTTCACAGATGCTTGCTTGGCTCTCAACTGTACTAAAAGTTAAAATCACTATTGGTCACAGATATCCTCCAAAGCATAATTGGATTATTTTCACTAACTCTGTTCAATAGATCAATTTGTTGTGAGCTATCTTTCTTTTATTCCTGGGTCTTAATTTTAAGCCCAAGTGGTCTGCAGTAACATGGACTAGCAGAAAATACTTAAGTCAGGGAATTGGGATAAGGAGCACCAATGACAATCACATACACAAAAAAAAAAAAAAAAAAAAAAAAAGATAGCTTGCTTAGCTCTGGACAAGTCCTATACCAACTTGTTCTATCCTATCTATACTCTTTACCCAAGATCTCTCCAGCTCTAGACTCTCATTCTTATTTATGGGTCCTCTCCTAAGAGTCAAAAGAATCAACTTTTGACCTCAGTTTGGACATTGTCGTTTCTTCTCATCAAAATAAACCTCTGTTTCTATTTATACTCTCAGTCCTCACCAAGTTTTGGGTGAAGTTCCATCTGCAGTCTTCTAACTTCAATGGAACACCAAAGAGAAAAAATAAATTTGCTTTCCTAGGAGAAAATTACCTGCAACAATGCAAAATGAAGTTACATCTAATTTAAATGGAAGGAGAAGAGCCTGAAAACTTTCTTGACTATTTTTACTATTTAAATATATATGTACCATCATTTGTTTTATATTTTATTATTTAGTTATCTGTCTGGTGCTCTGTACTGGTGAATGTAAAATACCCATTGGATTTCCACATGTTTACAGATAAGACGTTTTTCCTTAACCATATTTTTGCAATAATGTCTTTTTCCCTGTTTTATTGAGATATCAGTTCAGTTCACTCACTCAGTCGTGTCTGACACTTTGAAACCCCATGCACTGCAGCAGGCCAGGCTTCCCTGTCCACTATGAACTCTAAGAGCTTGCTACTCATCCATCAAATCGATGATGCCATCCAACTATCTCATCCTCAAAGGGACTTTCAAGAGTCTTCTCCAATATCAGTTCAAAAGCATCAATTCTTTGGTGCTCAGCTTCCTTTATAGTCCAACTCTGACATCATAAACATAACTTTGACTAGACAGAGATTTGTTGGCAAAGTATTGTCTCTGCTTTTTCACATGCTGTCTAGGTTGGTCATAGCTTTTCTACCAAGGAGCAAGACTCTTTTGATTTCATAGCTGCCATCACCACCTGCAATGATTTTGGAGCCCCTCAAAATAAAGTCTCTCACTGTTTCCATTTTTTCTTGATCCATTTGCCATGATGTGATGGTACCAGATGCCATGATCTTAGTTTTCTGAATGTTGAGCTTTAAGCCAACTTTTTCACTGTCCTCTTTCACTTTCATTGAGAGGCTCTTTAGTTCTTTTTCGCTTTCTGACAAAAGTGTGGTGTCATCTGCATATATGAGGTTATTGATATTTCTCCTGAAAATCTTGATTCCAGCTTGTGCTTCATCTAGCCCAGCATTTCACATGATGTACTCTGTATATAAGTTAAATAAGCAGGGTGACAATACACAGCCTTGACGTACTCCTTTCCCGATTTGGAACCAGTCTGTTGCTCCATGTCCAGTTCTGACTGATTATTCCTGAACTGCATATAGATTTCTCAGGAGACAGGTAGGGTGGTCTGGTATTCCCATCTCTTGGAGAATTTTCCACAGTTTATAGTGATCCACACAGTCAAAGGTTTGGCAAAGTCAACAAAGCAGAAGTAGGTGTTCTTCTGGAACTTTCTTGCTGTTTTGATGATCCAACGGATGTTGGCAATTTGATCTCTGGTTTCTCTGCCTTTTCTAAATCCAAATTGAACAGCTGCAAGTTCACGGTTCATGTACTGTTGAAGCCTGGCTTGGAGAATTTTGAGCCTTATTTTGCTAGCATGTGAGATGAGTGCAATTGTGAGGGTAGTTTGAACATTCTTTATCATTGTCATTCTTTGGGATTGGAATGAAAACTGACCTTCTCCAGCCCTGTGGTCATTACTGAGCTTTCCAAATTTGTCGGCATATTTAGTGCAGCACTTTCACAGCATCATATTTTAGGATTTGAAATAGCTCAACTGGAATTCCATCACCTCTGCTTGCTTTGTCTCTGGTAATGCTTCCTAAGGCCCATTTGACTTCACATTTCAGGATGCCTGGCTCTAGGTGAGTGATCACACCATCATGATTATCTGGGTCATGAAGATCTTTTTTGCATTGTTCTCTGTGTATTCTTTCTACCTCTTCTTAATATCTTCTGCTACTGTTAGATCCATACCATTTCTGTCCTTTATTTTGTCCTTTATTATTTGTAGATATAATTGACATATAACATTGTGTAAGTTTAAGGTGTGCAACATACTGACTTTATATATGTGTATATTGCAAAAATGATCACCATAATAAGATTAGTTAACACGTCCAACACCTCATATAGTTTCAGTTTTGTGCGTAGTGGAGACTTTTATAATATACTACTTAATGACTTACTAATGTACAATATGGTGTTATAACTATAGTCATCATGCTGTATGGTATATCTCCAGAATTTTTTCATCTTTTACTTGGAAGTTTGTACCCTTTGACCACCTTCACCCATTTCTCTCACTCCCTGCCCCTGAGAAATGGAATATTCCCTGCCATGTCAGTAAACAAGAATGCCACAGTCATCAGCAATTGCAGCCCTTCAATGTGAGCCAGTGAGCCTAGAGGACACTCAGAAAGGAGAAGAAAATCTGCCATTTAGCAGCCATAAGACTGCTATGATGAGCCCTCGGAAACTTAGGATGTGAAAATGGGATACTGGCCCCAAAGAGTTGAGGTGCATATCAAAAGGATGATTTCAGAGCCCAGACTCTTGTATTTTCCCATAAATAGAAAAATACTAAATTTCTTAACTTGAGATAGCTGGTTTTCTTTAATTTATCAAAAAATCTTTTGATGTTCAGACTACTTGCCCTTTGTTGCAAAACTTCTGTATAACTTGGCTCCTCCTCTCACCTTCTTGGAGCAATTCTCTCAGAGTTACTTAAGATGGAGTCTCCCAGGCTTCAAGTCCTAAAAAATTCCCACCAAATAAATACAACTCTTAACTTTAAAGTTGTGAATATTTTTTTAGGTTGACACCCCTGATAAACAGCAAACTGTTCTCTGTTTTTGAGTTTGGTTTTTATTTTTTAGATTCCACACAAAAGTGAGATTATACAGTATCTATCTTTCTCTGTCTGATTAATTTAATTTAGCATAATGTTCTCAAAGTCTACACAGTTTTTGAAAAACGGCAGTTTTCTTCTTTTTGTGGCTGAATAATATTCCATTGAATCTGTATTTCACATTTTCTTTACCCATTCACCTATTGATGGACACTTATTTTGTTTACACATCTCCATATCTCAACTGTACGAACATAGTAGTGCAGATATCTCTTGAGATAGTGACAACAGGCCTTGAAATCCTCAAATATAAAATTTCCTACCCTGAGGGTGTCAGTAAGGGGAAAGACAGTACTTTCCCTAAACTCTCCATTCCCATATTTCTGGGATCCTTTACTGAACATTTCTATTTTCTGTGTTTGAAGTCTTTCCACACTGCCTTGCAGGGCTATGAGACCACTGGATCTGTGATCTCACCAGTCCCTTTCAGCACTGACTGAATTAATCTTATATATATATAGTTCCAGTTCTATATTTGTCAATCTGGAGATAGGGTGCCATGTTATAGCACCATGTTATTTGTGTTTCTGTGCCTTAGAAAGGGCTTCCCCTCTGTCTTCCAATTTTCTATTCATTTACTTAATAAACATATATTAAGAAGCTACTGTATGTTTAGATGCTGGAGATTCAAAGTTGATCCAGCAAAAGACTCTTCATTAGGGGACTTTTACTTTGTGTGGTCGGGATTACTGAATCAAGTAAACAACTCAGTAAATAATATAATTACAGTGTTATGAAGGTAATAATCAGGGTGATAAGACAGAATGGTGGTTCTCAGTTATGTCCAAACATTAGAATCAACTGGAGAGCTTTAATAATTTACAGGTGCTTAGGCCTCATCTTCAGAATTTCTAGGAATGAGATACCTACACTTTTAAAAAACTGCCTGAGTAATTTTTAAAAACAGCTTTATTGAAATATAATTTATATTACCCAATGTAAACATATAGTTTGATGATTTTTAGTAAACAACAAAGTTGGGCAACTATCTTGCAGTTCAGTTCAGTCGTTCAGTCGTGTCTGACTCTTTGCGACCCTATGAATCGTAGCACGCCAGGCCTCCGTGTTCATCACCATCTCTCGGAGTTCACTCAGACTCACGTCCATCGAGTCCGTGATGCCATCCAGCCATCTCATCCTCAGTCGTCCCCTTCTCCTTCTGCCCCCAATCCCTCCCAGCATCAGAGTCTTTTCCAATGAGTCAACTCTGCATGAGTGCTTTAAGCCAACTTTTTCACTCTCTGAGTTCAGTTTTAGAACATTTCCATTCATGGCAAATAGATGGGGAAAAAATGGAAACAATGACAGACTTTATTTTCTTGGGCTCCAAAATCACTGTGGATGGTGACTGCAGCCATGCAATCAAAAGATGCTTGCTCCTTGGAAGAAAAGCTATGACAAACTTAGATAGCATATTAAAAAAGCAGAGCCATCACTTTGCTGACAAAGGTCTGTCTAGTCAAAGCTATGGTTTTTCCAATAGTCATGTATGGATGTGTGAGTTGGAGCATAAAGAAGGCTGACTGCCAAAAAATGATGCTTTCTCACTATGGTGCTGGAGAAGACTCTTGAGAGTCTTGTGGACAGCAAGATCAAAACAGTCAATCCTAAAGGAGATCAACCGTGAATATTAACTGGAAAGACTGATGCTGAAGCTGAAGCTCAAATACTTTGGCCACCTGATCCAAAGAGCTGACACACTGGAAAATACCCAGATGGCATTTGGGTATGGTTGGGTATGCCATACCCAGATTGTTGGATGGCATCATCTGCTTAATAGACATTAATTGAATTTGAGCAAACCCCAGGAGACAGTGAAGGTCATGGCAGCCTGGCATGCTGGTGCTGCAGTTCATGGGGTCACAAAGAGTTGGACACAACTGAACTACTGAGAAACAAGAAGATTCCTTCTGTCCTTTGATTCATTCTCACCCCCAGCTGTAAGCAACCCTTAATCTATTTTCTACAAATTTGCCTTTTCTAGACATTTGCCAGATAGTTTTAATGTGCATGATGGACTGAGAAACACTAGGCAGAGTAAATAAGGGGTGGGAACAGCTATGCTAAATTGCAAGGATGAAAATGAACCATTTTTAGAAGGAATGTGGATAATAGCTTTCTTGATTGACAGAAGTGCACAAACTGGTCCTCCTTGGAGGAGGGAAAGAGCTTTGCATGGTTCAGGAGCAAAATGGAGGCCACTGTGCAAAATGAACAAGGGTGAGAACAGAGCAGGAGGCAGGATCCAGAATGTTCCAGGCTTTGTTGCATGGTGAGGAGCTTGGGTTTCCCTTTGAGAGCATGAGAGATCACTGAGGGTTTTATGTAGAAGTGCAACATGTTATGATTATCCTTTTCAAAGGTTCCTATCAACTTTGCAGAGCTGAGTTCAGAGAGGGCTCAAAGAGAAAAGCAAAAAGATAGGAGCCTATGTGTATGTGGCTGATTTCTACTCATCCTTTAAGATTTGATTAAATGTAACCTACTTTGCTTGGCTTTCTCTGTGCCCCCACTTTTGTTCCCATAGAGCTCTATCCATATTTTCACTAAAAACCAATTATAAGGGATTATTAATAATCTACTTGTCTATCTCATCTATATGTTGTGCATGACTTTTGTGGATTACTTGGCAGGGAAAAACTCACCAAATAAGTAAATTAATGGAAAAATAACAAACAACAATAAGATAGCAAAAAGAATTATGTGTTATTTATCTTTTTATTATGAGCACCTGGCACAATGCGTAATCAAGTAACAGGTGCTCAGGAAATAAATATTTGTTGAATTGAATAATGCATTTCTTCATGGGCTGAGGCCATGCCTCATGTTTTTAATCTTCTCAGCAAGTAGCATATTTAATGCACAATAGAAGCAATGCATATTTTCAATTGCATAAATTAATCTAGCTTGAGATTTGATTCCATCAGCACATGGACTACAAGGTGAGATCATAATGGAAGTCAACATTTGTATAACAATATATAGTTTTCAAAGGATTTTCCTTCATTCAGGAAATTCTTTCTGAGTACCTGCCTTGTACCAGGCACTGTACATGGGTGGTATAAGATTTGACAAGATAGTAAAAGTCTCTCTGCATGGAGCTGTCATGTTGGAGGAAGCTGGAAATCACAATATTGTACAATAGGCTTGAGAGGAGCATAAGTAAGACTTCATTATCCTCATTTTACAGATGGGGAAGAAAAAAAAAAGAAAACAAGGAATATTGAGGAGCATGCCTAAAATATGAGCTGAGACTCAAATCTGTGACTTTTGCCTCCAAATCCCTTTGCTGAATGGTGGATCTTGGAAAGAATTGCTATATCCATGACACTTAGGTGTGTTCCTGTGGAAAGTAATGATTATCTCTGGAATGCAGAAAATATCAGATTCTTTTTAAACATGGAATTACGGATGAAAGGGACCTTAGGGAGCATTTGGTTCACCTACTTTATTTTACAGATAAGTAAATCAAGACCTTTTGGCCGCCTCATGCGAAGAGTTGACTCATTGGAAAAGACTCTGATGCTGGGAGGGATTGGGGATAGGAGGAGAAGGGGACGACAGAGGATGAGATGGCTGGATGGCATCACCAACTCTATGGACATGAGTTTGAGTGAACTCCGGGAGTTGGTGATGGACAGGGAGGCCTGGCGTGCTGCAATTCATGGGGTCACAAAGAGTCAGACACGACTGAGCAACTGAACTGAACTGAAATCAAGACCTAGGGAAATGAAATGACTTTCCTTCACGTTAAAAAATTATTTAGTCAGAAGGTCATAAACTCTCAGAGTGAAAAATCCTCATCTATTTTATTGTTGAGCAAATTTGGATCCAGAGATGTGAAGTGATTTGCATAAAATTATCTACCAAGAAAATGGCAGAACCCCCAAAGGAATTTGAGTCCCTTAGCTTTTGGTCCACTGTTCTCACCACTAGCTTGGAAAAAACTTAAAAGCTTATGCCTGTTGTTCACCAAAAGACTTGTAAAAATGTCCATAATGCCTTTAAGCATAATGGTCAAAAAGTAGATAAAGCAAAAATGTCCCTTGTGGTAGAATGGATATAGTCACATAATATAATAAAGCAATGAAAAAGAGTGAGCTACTGTTTCACAAAACAATGTCAGAAAATCTTAACATAGAATCAGTAAAAGAGGTCAGGACAAAAAAAAGAGTCCATATTGTATGATTTTACTCAAATGAAGTTAAAAAACAGGCAAAATAGTGACAGAGGTTAAGTTAAATAGGGTTGAGATGGGGCATGAAGGAATTTTCCAGGGTGCTGGATATGTTCTTTGTTTTGATCTGAATGGAGGTAACAAAGGTGTAAACATATATAGGTCCCCAAATTGTCCTTTTAAGATTTGTACATGTATCTGAATGCAAGTTACTTCTCAAAAGATTTGATGAATGAAAAAATAATGAAAGGTTCTAATTGTCATCTCTTATAAAAGCTCTGAGAAGTAAGACCAGGCTTGGGAGTATTAGGCTCAGGGAGTTTTGTGAGCAACTGCACTGTTCATGGAACATGCTGCCCAGCCACAACTCTGCTTGAAAGGCTGTTGATTTCAAGACTTCAGTCAATAAACATCTTTAAGCTTCCTATAGACTAGAGGTCTCCAACCCCTGGGATCATGGGGTTTGGTAATGGTCTGTGGCCAATTAGGAACCAGGCCGCACAGTAGGAGGTGAGCAGTAGGAAAGCAAGCAAAGCTTCATCTGTATTTACAGCTGTTCCCCATCTATTGCATTCTCACCTGAATTCCGCAACCTGTCAGAGAGGCAGCAGCATCAGATTCTCACAGGAGCATGAACCCTACTGTGAACTGTACACATGAGGGATCTAGGTTGCCCACTCCTAATGAGATTCATCTCAAAACCATCCTTCCCCCAACACACACTCCCTTTCCAAACCATGGGAAAACTGTCTTCCACAAAACTGATTCCTGGTGCCCAGAAGGTGGGGATCACTGCTATAGTCTATACACGTGTTAAGATTTTGTATTGCAATAAATGCTTATCTAATGGGTTTGGATTAGACAATATACTCAACTTGTTAATTCCCAATTATCCCCTGAAATTTTTTTCTGATTTCTCAACCTGTATCAATGAACACAACAGAGTGTGAATCTAAGAGACTGTTTTTTCAAAAATACTTCACATAGTTTGCTTTACAGAAAAGAATTCTAGAGGCAATTTCAGATTTACATCTGCATCACAATTTCTTGAATTTATTTATTTATTTTTTTTGTAGAACATCCACACAAACACCAGTTGCAGCATTATTTAGAATAGAAACTAATAGGAAACAAATAAATATTCAATGATAGGGAATGCCTATGTGAACTGTGGTGTATCTGTTAAATGGAATATCATGCAGACATTAAAATTTAGACAATAGCTTGAAAAGTTCTTTTGGTATATTAAGTGGAAAATGTAAATGAAATTTCATGTAAGTATGTTTCAAGTACTCAACAGTATACATGTTTATTAAAATGCATATATAGTGGTGTCATCATGAGCTGATTATGTTTAGATGGGAGAACTAGAATATTGCTCTTCTTTCTACCCTTCTATAGTTCTTAAATTTTCTTTAATGAGTGTGCACTATATTTATAACTTAAAGAATGGCATCTTAAGACAAAACAGATCAATTTCCAATATCTTTGATGCGTATTTTCAGATGTTGTCTATTTTTCAGAGCTATCAATGTCTCTAACAACATCACATTCTTAAACCAGTAAACTGAGGTTTATTAAGCCCTAACTTTGTGTCAAAGTCTTCTCATAGCACTATGAGGAATAAAATTAAAATATAACAGTGTAAATAAAAGGAACAAAAAACATATGGAAAAAAGACTAATGTAAGTGTAAAGACTTAGAGTTTATTTTGACCTATTTCCTATTAGACATTTGATATCAATTATATCAAAAGCATTCCTTGATGAAAGTGGTTATGATCATTCCCATCCATTTATTTCACAAACATTTATAAACATCTAACGTGTGTCATACTGTTCTTGTGGTTCTCAAGGCAAGAATACTGAAGTGGTTTGTGATGGACAGGGAGGCCTGATTTGCTTCAGTCCATGGAGTCACAAAGAGTTAGGCACGACTGAGCAACTGAACTGAACTGAATGTGTGTCAGGCATTGTGTTCAGTGCTAGTGATAAAGTTAGGGTAAAGGGACAAAGTAGGTGATTAAACAGAAGGTGATGGCACCCCACTCCAGTTGTCTTGCCTGGCAAATCCTATGGACAGAGGAGCCTGGTAGACTGCAGTCCATGGGGTCGTGAAGAGTCTGACACGACTGAGCGACTTCCCTTTCACTTTTCACTTTCACGCATTGGAGAAGGAAATGGCAACCCACTCCAGTGTTCTTGCCTGGAGAATCCCAGGGACGGGGGAGCCTGGTGGACTGCCATCTATGGGGTCACACAGAGTCGGACACGACTGAAGTGACTTAGCAGCAGCAGCAGCAGGTGATTAAACAGTTAATCCCACTGCTGCTGCTGCTGCTGCTGCTGCTGCTGCTAAGTCGCTTCAGTCGTGTCCGACTCTGTGCGACCCCATAGACGGCAGCCCAACAGGCTCCCCCCTCCCTGGGATTCTCCAGGCAAGAACACTGGAGTGGGTTGCCATTTCCTTCTCCATTGTGTGAAAGCGAAAAGTGAAAGTGAAGTCGCTCACTCGCGACCGACTCCTAGCGACCCCATGGACTGCAGCCTACCAGGCTCCTCCATCCATGGGATTTTCTAGGCAAGAGTACTGGAGTGGCTTGCTATTGCCTTCTCCGGTTAATCCCACTAGAGGATTGTAAACAGAAAAAATATGCGAGACCCTTGTGAGTGTGTGTGTGTACATGCTCATTCACTTCAGTTGTTTCTGACTCTTTGTGACCCCATGGAGCATAGCCCACCAGGCTCCTCCTTCCATGGGATACTCCCGGCAAGAATACTGGTGAGCATTGCCATGCCCTCCTCCAGGGGATCTTCCTGACCCAGAGATCAGACCTATATGTCTTGCGTCTCTTGCATTGCAGGAGGATTCTTTACTGCTGAGACACTTGGGAAGCACTTGGGAGACCATTGTAATTAATGATTACTTGCTTAGCAACAAAACCCTGCAACAGAATCACAAGACATGCCCCGAAACAATAAAATAATGGTGACATGAGACACATATCCTTCCCAGTGAGCTCAGTAAGTTATTGATGCCTAGGACATCCTCTCTGCACACATAAAAAACAATGATTTCTGGACCTAGTTTGACCACGTAGGGACAAGAAAACTCCCCTGCTCAACCTGGAGGAAGAGCTGATGGTGAAATCACAACATCTACTCAAGAAAGGCATAGAAGTACTTCTTCCTCTCCTCACTTTTTCTTTGATTATAAAACTATAGCTCAGTGAGGTCTCAGGAAGTGGCACGCCCTTGCCCACCCACTTGTAAGCCTCATAAGCACCCTATTCTAATAAATCACTCCTTAACTATTAGGTCAATTGTGTCCTACTCTTTGTGACCCCATTGACTATGCAGTCCATGAAATTCTCTGGGCCAGAATACTGGAGTGGGTAGCCTTTCCCTTCTCCAGGGGATCTTCCCAACTCAGGTATCGAGCCCAGGTCTCCCACATTGCAGGTGGATTCTTTACAAGCTGAACTAGAAGGCAAGCCCAAGAATACTGAAGTGGGTAGCCTATCCCTTATCCAGCAGATCTTCCTGACCCAGGAATTGAACCAGGGTCTCTTGCATTGCAGGCAGATTCTTTACCAACTGAGCTATCAGGGAAGCCCCACAAGAATAATAAATCACTTCTCAACTATCAGTTTGTCTCTCACTGAATTCTTTCTGCACTAAGACCTAAAGGGCTACAGTACTTGAACTCTTCAGAGCCCCAGGAAACAACACTCATCTGTTTCACTGGGGATATAAAGATAAATAAGATACAGTTCTTACAGCTCTATGTAAATTATGTATAAATAAAAATGTATCACAGGGAGCTCAACCACTGAACAGATGTAAAAAGCACTGAGAAGTTAAATGACTTGTCCAATGTCCTACAGAAAGACAGTGCTGGGGCCAGGAATCAAGTTGTTCATCAGCAACATCCTGGTTTTGAGGATAATAATTGTGTGATGTGAGTTACGGATGCTGCAGGACTGCCAAAGTCTTCAGCAGCTAGCAAAATATTCAGGGAAGGGACAACCTCACTAAGCTTCACCATGGATGAGATTTGGGTACCTGGAGGTGACAGGGGGAGATCCCAGCAACTCAAAAGCCCAAGAGATAAGAATGATCCCATGCTCTTATAGTATTGTAAGGAAATGGGTCCCCAATAAGGTAATAAGGCTACAATATGCTTCAAGCTATTTAGTCACTTGGTTTCAACCTCAGAATGTCACCTCTGCAGTAAGGCCCAATCTCAGCCAGTCTTTTCCTAGAACTCAATTATAAATCTATAATTTAGTATTGGTGTGTCTCTTATTTTGTAACTTTTAAAAGAGATTATTTCTGTCCATCAGAATGTGAAATCCAAGAGAACACAGACATTGTCTGCCTTATTCCTAGCTGAATGCTTAGAGCCTAGAACAAAGCCTGGAAAATAAACTTTCATGAAATATTTGTTGAATTACTTAATTGATGTTATGGGAGCACCAATGAAGTTTTCCAGCTTGGATAGAAATAGGGGTGGATGTCAAGAAGGCTTTCTGTGGGAGGTGGCAATTGAGATAGGCTTCAAAGGATGAATAGATTGTCTGCAGGGTCTGAATAGAAATGGGAGGGCTGAGGGAAGTGAGAGAAGACATTGTTGACTATGGGAATATCACAGGAATGACATGGTGGAGAAAAACCACTGGAGAGGAGCTGGAAAGTGTCAAACTCGTACCTAAAGATGATGCTCAAAATGAGGCAGGGACTAGATTCCACCAGGACTTGTAAGCTTCCATTTTATTTGGATTTGATTTAAAATAAATCAATCAGATGGTTTTAAGTGGGGATGGTCACAGTTGGATCTTTGTTTTAGAAAGTCTGACAGTATGGAAAGACACTTTTGGGTGACACAAGACAGGTGAGGATTTCAGCTGGGAAATGTAAAAGTAGTCCCTGACCTCTAGGACCTGGCTGGGACTGTCAGTCAGAACTTGGTGTTCCCCTGATGAACATAAATGCCTTCACAGACTACAAGAGAGAAGGCCACTCTGCCTATGATAGGTCAAGTCAAAAAAAAGACCACTTCATAATCTTATCACACAGACACAAAGCACAAACATTGTCTGAACTATAAAAATGACCAAACATCCCCCTTTCCTGTTAATGTCAGCCACTGATGCTGTTTTACCAATTATCCTTTTCACCCTGTTTCATTCTTACAGTATTATAGATAAGATATACAGTCTCAGGATTACCTCCATTTCTTGACAACATACAGTTCAGAGCTGCTTCCTCTTCCTTGAACCCTCCTCTGAACCACCCAACACAAGTTTAAATCCTATAATAAATCCTTCCTAGCACCTGATATTGAGAAGCCTGATGATACCCATTCTGCCTCTTTGGTAAGGGCAGTAGACCAGATTTGTTCAACTGAATATGTGTTCCTGGTGGCCTTTGGCTGGAAGACAATAACATAACTAAAAGATTGCTACAATTAAAGTGCTACAGTCCACCTGTACCAACTTGTGAGAGCCTATTGTTAAATTTTAGGAATTTTGCAAGTTGTTAAATACATCATTATTGATAATTAAAATCTATAAACTTTCCATTAAATTTAATTATATTGAAACAATAGCAATGCATCCTCAAAACTCATTACTTCCAAATTCTTTTATTACATTTTAATATTTTCTCTGCTCTAGAGATTATTAGAATCATATTTTTTTTTTATCTTTTATGGTAGAAATGGTGTAAAATGATGTGCCACTGTGCCTCTCTTTCTTACTCAATGTTTAATGATATCTTTCATATTGTTAGCTGGAGATTTGCCATAAGAAGTAGCTATAACATGGAAATTGACAAACACTACAAGTCAAAGCTTCTCTTTATCTCCAGCTGTTTGGTAAACCAACAGCTAACCCACAAATGTTGAGGCCTTGCTGTGAGGCACTAAAAGCAGGACAGGGGATCATTGAGGGAATTCAAGAACCATACAGTTGACAAGAGAGCTGACAGAGAAGGGAATTAATTATATGCATTTTTCTTCCACTCTCTGGTATGAAACCTATGACACTTGGGTTTCCTTTGCTTAAAGAGTACTGTTTTTAGTTACCAAGATATGCTTTCCTGATTCTCCTTCCACTTCCCTGATCCCTACCTGCTCCCAGGCTGATTTCTGGCCTTTAGTTTGAAAGGCAAGAAAAAGCTCAGGGAAGTTCTGCTGCCCTCAGAGCAGTGACAGGGAGCTGCCAGGCGGAGGGCATCATGCTTAGTAATCTTCTAAACTGTTCATCATAACCTAAGAGGACAAGCACAACTTTGTGTCTTAAATTATTTACTTCAGTTATGGCTTAGAAATAAAGATGCATTGAAATATGTATGCTACCATATGTAAAATAGATGACCAGTACAAGTTTGATGCATGAAGCAGGGCACT
This sequence comes from Cephalophus harveyi, assembly GCA_006410635.1. Lineage (NCBI taxonomy): Eukaryota > Metazoa > Chordata > Mammalia > Artiodactyla > Bovidae > Cephalophus > Cephalophus harveyi. Next base: position 122,267 of record SJYT01005809.1, read on the forward strand.
CAAAATCAGCACTCTGGGACAACCCAGAAGGATGGGATGGGGAGCTGGGAGAAGGGTTCAGGATGGAGGGACACATGTGTTCCCATGTCTGATTCATGTCAATGTATGACAAAAACCATTAAATATTGTAATTATCTTCCAATTAAAATTAAAAACAAAACAAAGAAATAAAAATGCTTAATTTTTATTTACTTTTTAAAATTTTTAATTGGCATTAAAATTTCACTTATACAAGTCAGATAATAGAAAAGTAGAGAGCAGATAGAAAATATTAAAGAGTGTCATATAGAACAGGTTAAAATTTTACCAATTGGGGAGGAACAAGAGTTCTGTGCTCTGAAGGAGGGGGCTTCCTAAAATGATTGTCTCTGGCAGACAGTCCATGTAATTAATGGTTATAAAATACTTTAAAGACCTAAAGTACTTCATCAATGCTGAGATGTAATTGTGCCATTTCATCAGGACATGTTTTATTACTCGTGTTCACAGTGGAATTCTCAAATAGGTTTCAGTGCTGTAGTCTTGGCATCAATACATTGGTTTGTTCCATACTCAGATTGCTCACCTGGGCAGCTGTGGTGAGGGCCAGAGGTGTGAGAAAGACTAGGCCTATACTTACATGTGAAGAGGGAAGGGTCAGTACGAGTACCACCACCTGCAGGGAGCCCTTTTAGATAGACCAGTAAGCTTTCTTCAAAACCCCAGCAACTCTCACTCTACCCCTTGAGTCTCCCTCAGGTCAAAGTTGTTTTGCATAGTCATTCACATGTTTCACTTGGAGTTCTGGAAATGTGTCCCTTGCCTCTTTTGCATCCTCTGCATAGGGTCTGTCCTTTATAAAGTTGTAGCCTTTAGAGGATTCTCCAAAAAGTTGCATGCAATTTCAAGGTAAGAGTAAAAGCTTTCTCTTACAAATACTCTTCACTCCCCACAGTATAACCCACTACACCAATCCTGATACCCCATGGATATTCCAATGCTTGCAAGCACTCTGGAAGGTGAAAGCACCCTGAAAGGTGAAAGAAAATGAAAGTGAAAGTCACTCAGTCATGTCCAACTCTTTGCAATCCAATGGATATACAGTCAATGGAATTCTCCAGGCCAAAATACTGGCGTGGGTAGCTGATCCCTTCTCCAGGGGATCTTCTCAACCCAGGTTTTGAACCCAGATCTCCCACATTGCAGGCACATTCTTTAACAGCTGAGCCACCAGGGAAGCCAAGAATACTGGAGTGGGTAGCCTATGCCTTCTCCGGAGTATCTTCCTGACACAGGAAGGTAGGTGTCACTTAAATAAACAAACAAAAAATTTTTACTTTGTAGATTGGAGAACAGAGGTCAAATAGCTTACAGAAGAGCTCACGCCATGTTCTGACTCAGTCTACTGCCCTTTACTCATTAATTCCAAATTTCTGGATGTCTTTTGCCACTATCTGATTTTCTACTGCCTTATTTACCACTACAGTCAAAATAATAACCATCTCAACAACAAAAGCAACTGGCACTGCAGAGAGCACTTTCCTCAGCTCAGAGCACATCCGTATAGTGACATTAACTTATATGTGCTATAGCTCCATTTCTAGCTACACAACCTTGGGCAATACCTTAATCTCTTGGGATCTCTGCTGCTTCAATTATCACATATAACAACTCAACATCTAATTGAGGCAGGAAAAATTTTATTAATAGTAAATTGTTAATAAATATGCATTAACATTGACCTCTTAAACTCTTTAGAGTTTACAAAGCACTTTCTCAAGTGTTTTCTCATATTTTTCTCCCAATAGCTCTGTAAGGTCATCATGGCACACAGTCTTGCCCCATTGTAAGAGTGAAGAAACTGAGACCTAGAGAGATACCAGCAGCATTTTATAAAGTATATTTTGGGGGCATATTAATCCCTGGAGATACTCTATGGAAAAAAAAAAAAGAAAGATGAGTGGGAAATACTGTATGCTGTATCTTTGCTTAGAAAGTTAAAAGTGCAAGGCACAGTAAAGGCTCTGGTAAGTTCTACAGCAATAAAACAAAATTGTCTTACTTAAATACTTGCTAAAATATATATGCATATATGTACATATAATGCATATATATATATATATACACCCACATTCATGTGTTGATGCATGCTAAGTCACTTCAGTCATGTACTACCCTTTTAGACCCTATGGACTGACCCCAGGCTCCTCTGTCCATGGGATTCTCCAGGCAAAAATACTCGAGTGGTTTGCCATATGCTCCTTCTTACTTAAATACTTGCTAAAATATATATGCATATATGTACATATAATGCATATATATATATATACACACACATTCATGTGTTCATGCATGCTAAGTCACTTCAGTCATGTACTACCCTTTTAGACCCTATGGACTGACCCCAGGCTCCTCTGTCCATGGGATTCTCCAGGCAAAAATACTCGAGTGGTTTGCCATGTGCTCCTCCAGAGGATCTTCCTGACCCAGAGATTGAACCTGTGTCTCTTAGCTCTCCTGCATTACCAGGGTCATCTGGGAAGTCTATATATATATATATATATACATATATATATATGTCTATATAATACATATATATATGTCTATATAATACATATATATATATGAAAAATAGCCTCCCTCTCTGAAAAACTATTAATATTTTGTGAAACTAGGATTCTGTGGAGCTCATGATCTGTAGAATTAACTAATCTTTAGGAGAATCTGGATTAAACTACTTAATCAAGGTAGTGTGACTGGGAGAGCTGATATTCTGTCTCTGAGTCAGTACACAGTGGTGGGGTCATTAGTAGAAACATATTTCAGCCTTCTGTTCACAATAAATTTAAACTACCCATATTAGTCAGTTTCCTGTTTGCTTTGATCCAGTAGAGTTGGGCAGTCACTCCAATCCCTATTGACTTTAACTTGTTGCCCATGAATTGCTGAGTTGTTAGTGCACTAAACTAACTTCACATCACTGCATGGCTGGTCCCGACTTAAACATCCAGCAAAAATATGGGAGTGGGAGTTTGTGCAAAGGTGTACAGAAGCTTCTGTGCCTTAGTCTAAAAGGATCATGCATTGTAAATATGACTTCTGGGATCTCATTGCCTTTTCTTTCCAAGCAATTCTGAACATTCCAGAGATATACTCTAGGTACTGAAGAGGGAGGATTGGGTAAAGGGAGTAAAGCAGCAGTTTCTAACCAGGAGCAATCCACCCCAAGATTCCCCTGCTAAGAGACATTTGGTGATACTTAGAAACATTTTAGGAGGTACTACTAAATCTAGTGGGTAAAGGCCAAAATTGCTACTAAATGTCCTTTGAAGCACAGGACATCCCCCAAATGTAATTCAAAGTGTCAATAGTGCTAGCCAGCAAATCAAGTTATGATCAACCTAGATAGCATATTCAAAAGCAGAGACATTACTTTGCCGACTAAGGTCGTCTAGTCAAGTCTATGGTTTTTCCTGTGGTCATGTATGGATGTGAGAGTTGGACTGTGAAGAAAGCTGCGCGCTGAAGAATTGATGCTTTTGAACTCTGGTGTTGGAGAAGACTCTTGAGATTCTCTTGGACTGCAAGGAGATCCAACCAGTCCATTCTGAAGGAGATCAACCCTGGGATTTCTTTGGAAGGAATGATGCTAAAGCTGAAACTGCAGTACTTTGGCCACCTCATGCGAAGAGTTGACTCATTGGAAAAGACTCTGATGCTGGGACGGATTGGGGGCAGGAGGAAAAGGCAACGACCGAGGATGAATTGGCTGGATGGCATCACGGACTTGATGGACGTGAGTCTGAGTGAACTCCAAGAGATGGTGATGGACAGGGAGGCCTGGCATACTGTGATTCATGGGTTCACAAAGAGTCGGACACACCTGAGCAACTGAACTGAACTGAACTGAACCTGCTAACACCCACTCCAGTGTTCTTGCCTGGAGAATCCCAAGGGATGGGGGAGCCTGGTGGGCTGCTGTCTATGGAGTTGCACAGAGTCAGACATGACTGAAGCGACTTAGCAGCAGCAGCAGCAACAAACAGCTAATTATTTAATAGAATTGCATTGTAACACCTATGGTACTGGTCAATATTTCTTCTTTCCTAGTAAAGAACAAATTTGTATAATGGAAGAATCAGTATATTCCCAGACTCTAAAATCCTGCTTCACTTACTATGCTAAAGCCTTTGACTGTGTAGATCACAACAATCTGTGGAAAATTCTTAAAGAGATGGGAATACCAGACCACCTTATTGCCTCATGAGAAACCTTATGCAGCTCGAGAAGAAACAGAACCAGACATGGAACACTGGACTGGCTCGAAATTGAGAAAGGAGCATGTCAAGACTGCATATTGCTGGCCTGCTTATTTAACTTATATGCAGAATAAATCATGCAAAATGTCAGGCTGGATGAATCACAAGGTGGAATCAAGATTGCCAAGAGAAAAACCTCAAGCATGCAGATGACACCACCCTAATGGCAGAAAGAGAAGAGGAACTAAAAAGCCTCTTGATGAAGGTGGAAGAGAAGAGTAAAGATGCTAGCTTAAATCTCAGCATTCAAAATATGAAGATCATGGCATCCGGTCCCATCACATCATAGCAAATAGATGGAAATGAAATAATGACAAATGACAAAATGGAAACAGTGACAGACTTTATTTTCTTGGGCTCTAAAATCACTGCACATGATAACTACAGCCATGAAATTAAAAGATGTTTGATCCTTGGAAGAAATACTATGACAAACCTGCTGCTGGTGAGTCGCTTAAGTCGTGTCTGACTCTGTGACCCCACAGACAGCAGCCCACCAGGCTCCCCCGTCCCTGTGATTCTCTAGGCAAGAACACTGGAGTGGGTTGCCATTTCCTTCTCCAATGCAGGAAAATGAAAAATGAAAGTGAAGTCGCTCAGTCATGTCCGACCCTCAGCGACCCCATGGACTGCAGCCTTCCGGGCTCCTCCATCCATGGGATTTTCCAGGCAAGAGTACTCGAGTGGGGTGCCATTGACAAACTTAGACAGCATATTAAAAAGCAGAGATACTACTTTGCCGACAAAGGTCCACCAAATCAAAGCTATGATTTTTCCAGTAGTAATGTATGGATGTGACAGTTGGAACATAAAGAAGGCTGAGCATTTAAGAATTGATGCTTTTGAAATGGGGTATTAGAAAGGACTGTTGAAAGTCTCTTGGACAGCAAGGAGATCGAACCAATCAATCCTGAAGGAAATCAACCCTGAATATTCATTGGAAAGACTGATTCTGAAGTTGAAGCTCCAAAACTTTGGCCACCTGATGTGAAGATCCTCACTGGAAAAGACCCTGATGCTGATAAAGATTGAGGGCAAGAGGAAAAGAGGACTATAGAAGATGAGATGGTTGGATATAATAATTAACTCAATGAATATGTTTGAGCAAACTCCAGAAAGTGAAAGTGAAAGATAGGGAAGGCTGGTGTGCTACAGTGCAAAGAGGAGCAAAGAGTTGGGCATGATGAAGTGACTGAACAATGAACAACAAAATCTTGACAGTGATATTTATCACTATGAATTTTCAATTTGGAATACAAATGTCCTGAAACATTTTATCTTCTCAAATGTATAGTTAATTAACTTATTTAAAACTCTTTTGAAGTAGGTGGTGCAAGTATTACTATTCTTATCTTACATTTATCCATTATTTCATTCACTTTAAAAATATTTATTAACATATTTAAAAAAATCTAAGCCCTCTGAGTCAACAGAAGAAGCAAATGACAGACTGGAATCAGGGATCCTGGATCTGAGTTCTGAATCTGGGGCATTTCTCACTAAACTATCTTGTCTGAATTTTGGTTATTGTCTAGGGGGCTTCCCTGGTGGCTCAGAGGTTAAAGTGTCTGCCTCTAATGCAGGAGACCTGGGTTTGATCCCTGGGTCAGGAAGATCCTCTGGAGAAGGAAATGGCAACCCACTCCAGTATTCTTGCCTGGAGAATCCCATGGATGGAGGAGCCTGGTGGGCTACAGTCCATGGGATCGCAAAGAGTTGGGCACGACTGAGCAACTTAACTAACTTTAGTCATATATTCAAGTTGTCTTAGTTAATTTATTATAGGAAAAATTCTGATGGAAATAGCACCTTCTAAATCAATTCCCATTTACCTCCAAACCTCCAAAGAAATATGTCTTTTGGAACTGCTCTAAGCTTCAGAAAATTCTAAGAAATACATGCAGTAAGTTGCATTCATGGAACAGCAGACTGGTTCCAAATAGGAAAAGGAGAACATCAAGGCTGTATAGTGTCACCCTGCTTATTTAACCATATGCACAGTACATCATGAGAAACGCTGGGCTGGAAGAAGCACAAGCAGGAATCAAGATTGCTGGGAGAAATATCAATAACCTCAGACATGCAGATGACACCACCCTTTTGGCAGAAAGTGAAGAGGAACTAAAAAGCCTCTTGATGAAAGTGAAAGTGATGAGTGTAAAAGTTGGTTTAAAGCTCAACATTCAGAAAACTAAGATCATGGCATCTGGTCCCATAACTTTATGGCAAATAGATGGGGAAACAGTGGAAACAGTGTCAGCCTTTATTTTTTGGGGCTCCAAAATCACTGCAGATGGTGACTGCAGCCATGAAATTATAAGATGCTTACTCCTTGGAAGGAAAGTTATGACCAACCTAGATAGCATATTCAAAAGCAGAGACATTACTTTGTGAACAAAGGTCCGTCTATTCAAGGCTATGGTTTTTCCTGTGGTCATGTATGGATGTGAAAGTTGGACTGTGAAGAAAGTTGATTGCCAAAGAACTGATGCTTTTGAACTGTTGTGTTGGAGAAGACTCTTGAGAGTCCCTTGGACTGCAAGGAGATCCAACCAGTCGCTTCTAAAGGAGATCAGTCCTGGGTGTTCTTTGGACGAAATGATGCTAAAGCTGAAACTCCAGTACTTTGTCCACCTCATGCAAAGAGTTGACTCATTGGAAAAGACTTTGATGCTGGGAGGGATTGGGGGCAGGAGGAGAACAGGATGACAGAGAATGAGGTGGCTGGATGGCATCACTGACTCGATGGACGTGAGTTTGAGTAAACTCCAGGAGTTGGTGATGGACAGGCAGGCCTGGCGTGCTGCAGTTCATGAGGTTGCAAAGAGTAGGACAGGACTGAACTGAACTGAAGTTGTATTCTAACTCCATTACAGGGTATGGAACTGCTTAATTACTATGAGGGACTGAATGCAGTTATTACTGAATGAAAGTGCCTTGTTTCTTATTTGAAGACTGATTTTTTTTTTTTTCTGGAATGACTTGATGCATTATCAAAACTTCCACAGAAATTCAATGAGACATCCTACGGCTGAGCAAGTGCCCCCGCCATTAAATAGCAAACATCTCTACATATATACCCTGTATTTCTCAACAGTAAATGTTTGAGAATACACAATTTTACTCTAGAGAGTCTTTAGATTAGCTCTCTAGCACCTTCTGTGACCCTGCTCTTGCCTCTGTCTTCTCCTTTCCATCCACCACCATTGTGCCCTTTATAGAACTCTATGAATAGTAGTCATTTTAATTTCTTATATTTTCCCTACAAAATTGAGTACCTACATCTGAATGACAGATATATTATTTTATTAACATTTGTAGCCTTGATACCTAACAGAGTACCCTACAAAACAGAAGGCCCTCAAAAATGTTAGAGGGAGACACAAGTGTGTGAAATCAGGGATTCATAGATCTTGCTTAATTATATATTCCTTATTGATTAAAAAAGGCAAGAATCAGCAGGCTCTGAATATAGCCTGTGCTTTCCTACCATGTACAGAATGATGCAGTTTAAAAAGCTCTGTCTTTTAGAAGAGGCAAGTTAATACGTAAATGACAAAAATCATTGATTTGTTCATTAGATGTTAGGTAAATTGTTACTGTGGTCCAGATATAAAATAATGACTATGTATAAAAAGGAAATGACAAGGTTATGGAGGGTCTTATAGGCTGGGCTATAATCAAGTAACTTAAATAAAGTAAACCAAAAGCCTAAATATAAAGGAATAATTAAACAGAAAGAAAATTGGAAAACTTTGAAAGAGAAACAAAATAGAGCTCTAACAAAGGAATTCAAATGAAAATCAATTATGGAAATCAGCAAAACACAGCCAAGCAATGAGCCATGGGGTCCCTACCACTTAGATTAATTGTTCCTCAGTGTCATACAGGGTGGTACCTTCCTTGTACAGTATAACTTATCCATTACACTAAACCTGGAGAATAAACACTTGGATTTCTTTTATGAATAAAAATTTGGGATCATAGGGATAAAGTAAATACAATATAGTATTAAGAAGCCAGCTTTGATGTCTGGTAGAACTGGGTTTGAATACTGAATCCAAAATTTAACTGTGTGGGCTTGGAAAAACCATGCTAATCCTCAGGATTTTTACCGGCAATATAGGGGCAAATGATATTACCCATCTCACTGATGGGGCAGGTAAAGTACTTATTAGTACAGTACCCTGTAAAGAACCCATTACCTATTGACTGTTTCTTTAGTTCAAGACTGTAATCTAGCAAGGCAGAGTTACTACATCCAGTCTTCTTTATTCCAGACTGATATTCCTTCATGTTTGCTGTCTTTCTGGGTGATTTGACACACATTCATTAGATGTCTGACATGAACCAAAAGGCAGAGCACAGCTCTTCTGATCACATTATTAGGACCTTCTGTTCAACTTGAACTTTGAATTCTATCTCGACTCTCAATGAGTTTAGATTCAGGTTAGGACAAAAATGCCCTAATAAAGTTTCCTTGTGGCTTTAATGATAGTGTTGGTAAATTACAGATAAAAAGAAGGACTAATTATAGCCCTTTCTTATGTTTTTTTAATTTGGAGAGTAAGTCTAAGCCTAAGGATAAGAAGGATGATTTTAGTTTTGAATATATTGGTTTTGAGATTCCTATGCATTATATCAGTACAGAGGAAAGTACAAATGAAAAAGACATCATAAAGTCATTGTCAAGAGCAACTGACTACATGAGGGAGAAAGTTAGGAGGCTTTGAGTATAGAGGCAAAACACCAGAACTACAGTCCAAGAATGTGTGCTATAAGTACAGATATCTTAAATGAAACAGATCAACCTTGAAATCAAAGCAGCAGCACAGGAAGATCTTGTGAGAATAAACTCACAGTTGATCAGTTGAGAAAGAAAAAGCAAAACAGAGCCAAGCCCATGGCAAAACAGACCTGAATCCACTTTATGAGACCCTTGTGGTTGCTCAGAAGTAGAGGTAAATTAATACTCTCAAGGGCTAAGTGATAGTGGTAGAGACAGATGGTACTGGCCTTCATTTCCATAAGCCAAACAGTCAGGCTTTCCTGGAGAGGGCCAGATTCTTATATGATATAGAATTCCTTTTGTTCACCCTCAAGAAGGATTTGTTCTTTTTGTTCCTCTTCAATTTATTGTAGCTGCAAAAAGTCAAGGCTTAACCTTCCTTGTTGTTCAGGAACTAAGTTGGGTTCAACTCTCTGCAGCCCCATGGAATACAGCATGTCAGTATTCCCTGTCCTTCCCTATCTTCTGGAGTTTGTTCAAACTCATGTCCAATGAGTCAGTGATGCCATCCAACCATCTCATCCCCTATCTCCCCCTTCTCTCCCTGCCCTCAATCTTTCCCAGCATCAAGATCTTTTTCAATGAGTTATCTCCTCTCATCAGGTGACCAAAGTATTGGAGCATCAGCTTGAGCATCAGTCCTTCCAATGAATATTCAGGTATGATTTCCTTTAGGATTGATTGGTTTGATATCCTTGCAGTCCATGAGAATCTCAGGAATCTTCTCCAGCACCACGATTTGAAAGAATCACTTCTTCAGTGCTCAGTCTTCATTGCAGCCAAACTCTCACATCCATACATGACTACTGGAAGAAAAATAGCTCAACTAGATAGACCTTTGTTGGAAGAGTAATGCCTCTCTTAAGCTGTCTAGGTTTCTCATAGCTTTTCTTCCAAAGAGCAAGCATCTTTTAATTTTGTGGCTGCAGTCACCATCCCCAGTGATTTTGGAGTCCTAAATAAATAAATAAATAAATAAATAAATAAATAAATAAATAAAATATGTCACTCTTTCCATGTTTTCCCATTCTATTTGCCATAAATTGATGTGACTTTATGTGATTCTGTGATCTTAGTACTTTGGATGTTGAGTTTTAAGCCAACTTTTTCACTGTTTTTTTTTGTTTGTTTGTTTTTTCACCTTCATCAAGAGGTTGGTTAGTTCCTTTTTGCTTTCTGCCATTAGAATGGTATCATTTGCATATCTAAGGTTATTGATATTTTCCTGACAATCTTGATTCCAGCTTGTGATTCATCCAACCTGGCATTTCGCATGACATGCTCTGCATACGGGCTTCCCTGGTACCTCAGCTGGTAAAGAATGTGCCTGCAATGCAGAAGATCCTGGTTTGATTCCTGGCTCAGGAAGGTCCCCTGGAGAAGGGATAGGCTACCCACTCTAGTATTCTTGGGCTTCCCTGGTGGCTCAGAAGGTAAAAAATCTGCCTGCAATGCAGGAGACCTGGGTTTGATCCCTGGGTTGGGAAGATCCCCTTGAGGAGGGCATGACAATCCACTCTAATATTCTCACCTGGAGGATCCCCATGGACAGAGGGGCCTGGCAGTCCACACTCCACAGGGTCACAAAGAGTCAGACATGACGGAGCAACTCAACATGGCACAAGAATCTGCATTTAAGTTAAATGAGCAGGGTGACAATACACAGACTTGACGTACTCCTTTCCCAGTTTTGAACCAGTCCATTGTTCCATATCTGGTTCTGACTGTTGCTTCTTGCCCTGAATACAGGTTTCTCAGGAGACAGGTAAGGTGATTTGGTATTCACATCTCTTTTCCACAGTTTGTTGTGATCCAGATCCAAAGGCTTTCATGTAGTTAGTGAAGCAGATTGCTTTTTGGAGTCCCCTTGCTTTTTCTCTGATCCAACAGATGTTTGCAATTTGATCTCTGGTTACTCTGCCTTTTTAAAATCCAACTTGTACATCTGAAGTTCTTGGTTCATGTACTGTTGAAGCTTGAAGGATTTTGAGCATCACCTTGCTAGCATGTGAAATGATGCAACTGTACAGTAGTTTGAACATTCTTTGGCATTGACTTTCTTTGGGATTGGAATAAATACTAACATTTTCCAGTCCTGTGGCCACAGTTGGGTTTTCCAAATTTGCTGGCACATTGACAGCAGCACTTTCACAGCATCATCTTTTAGGATTTTAAATAGCTCAGCTGGATTCCATCACCTCCACTAGCTTTATTCACAGTAATAATTCCTAAGGCCCACTTGACTTCATACTCCAGGATGTCTAGCACTAGGTGAGTAACCACACCATCATGGTTTTCCAAGTCATTAAGATATTTTCTGTAGAGTTATTCTGTGTATTGTTGCTGCCTCTTCTTAATTGCTTCTGTTAGGTTCTTGCTGTTTCTCTCCTTTATCGTGCCTATATTTGCATGAAATATTCCTTGGTATCTTCACTTTTCTTGAAGAGCTCTCTAGTCTTTCACATTCTATTACTTTCTTCTATTTATGCACTGCATACTTAAGAAGGCTTTCTTATCTCTCCCTGATATACTCTAGAACTCTGCATTCAGTTGAGTGTATCTTTCCCTGTCCCCTGTGCCTTTAGCATCTTTTCTTTTGTCAGCTATTTGTAAGTTCTCTTCAGACAACCACTTTGCCTTCTTCCAATTCTTTTTCTTGGGGAAGGTTTTGGTCTCCAGCTCCTGTATAATGTTATGAACTTCCATCCATAGTTCTTCAGGCACTCTATCTTCCAGATCTTATCCCTTGAATCTATTCATCACCTCCATGTATAATCATAAGGGATTTGATTTAGGTCATATCTGAATGGTCTAGTGGTTTTCCCTACTTTCTTCAAGTTGAGCCTATATTTTGCTAAATAGTTCATGATATGAGCTGCAGTCAGCTCCAGTTCTTGTTTTTTTTTTTTTTTTTTTTTTTTTGTATAGAGCTTGCTCATCTTTGGATGCAAAGAATATAATCAATCTAATTTTAGTATTGATACCTCCTACTCCAACATTGAATCTTCAGTTCTTGTGTCACTTATATTTGCCATCATATGTGACTTTAACTGTGTGTATGCACTGAGAGTTAGATTTTATAGTCTCTTTTGCTGGCTTCATAACATTCACACATATCCATTCTACTGTATTACCTCTAATTCTCACAGCATATTTTCTGATAAACCAGTGAGCATAGGAATTCACCTTCTTTGCTGGTAAATATTTTATTGAGTCATGTTCCTAGTAGTATTTCTGGAACAAATCTGAGTGCTCTGTAAGAAAATTTGTAATGTGAATTTGTCTGAAACCATAAGCAGGCAAATTCATAAAGATGTACCAGTAAATAGGATAAATAGCAGGATATTTGCACAAAAAGTTTCAAGAGAAATTTGATGAGGCAATGGTTCATTCCACTCTGAAGACTAGGCACCTTGGCTTGTAGGACTAGGCACCTGTCCATGTAAACATGGAAAGAAGCTTCTCCAAGCAAAAAACACAGCATGCATTGATTTATCCTTTTGGCTACATTGGCAGAAAACCTGTACCTGGTCAACTTAAATTAAAGGAGATTTATTATATCACAGTGCAAGCCATCTATATGTGGGGAGGGCTCCAGGCAGGGTGCATCAGGGCTCTGGCCTTACTTCTCTGTGGCCCTGTCTTCCTTTGTGGGTTTTGCCTCATCAGCAGTTCCAGGTGACATACCCAGGCATGTCAATGACTAGAGAAAGAAATAGTATTGTCTCCCCCTTATATCTCTTATTAAGATCAAGAGAACATTTCCCGTGAGTGCCTTCCATGAATTTCTCAACTCTTCAGCCTGGACAAAGTCACACAATCGCCTCTAAGTTAGTCACTTATAAGTGGTATGAGATTACAATGATGATCTTGGGCTTTGCCCATTGAGTAAAGTCATATTTACTGAGAGAAACCACCTTAACAAAATAAGAACTCTGACAATGAAGGTAGAAATGAGGACAGATTTAAAGTGGGCAGCTGATAGGGTCTACTCTACAACTTATTATCTGTATATAATATATTTTATTTTAAAAGAAAAAAAGACAGAAATAAAAACAAAGAATGTTATTAGAATAGGACAAGGATCAATAAGATAGACTAATTCTGGACAACTGATTCTGGTTTTGTATAGCTTGATACCATTAGAAACAAAACCTGAAAATATAAAGAGCTGGATGTCATGATCAGCAGCTGCAGAAATACCAAAATAGCTGATGTATCCATTAGATACAACTGTGATTGAGCACTGCAAGGTGAGATAACTCTGCACTTACTCTCAGAATGTGTGCAATGTTACAGTTGACATTTACTAAGATCTATATTATGTGTAAGTTTAAAGAGTTGGTAGTTATTAGATTTACCCCATTGGAAACTTTTTCCTGTGAAGTGTAATGCATCAAACATGCATTGGCACAAAAGTCTCTCTTACATATAAACTTACACAGAGAAATAAATATATGCATCATAATATTATATAATATTCACATATATATATATAACATTTTTCATGCATATTAAATAATTTTTCTTTTAATAAAATTTGCATCAATAGGCTTCCAGTTCAAGATGGTGGAGTAGAAGGATGTGCTCTCATCTCCTCTTGCAAGACCACCAAAATCGCATTTAGGTGTTGACCAACCATCAAGAGGAGGATGCTATAACCCACCAACAAAAGATACTCCATATCTAAAGACAAAGAGGAAGCTGCGATAAGATGGTAGGAATGGTGCAAATACAATAAAATCAAGTCTATTAACTGCTCAGTAGATGACCCACGAACTGGAGAATAATAATACCAAAGAAGTTCTTACACTGTTGTCATGGTTCTGGGCTTCATATTAAGCTTCCTAGCCTTGGGATCAGGTAAAGGGTCTGGGAATCCCCAGATATTCTGACTTTGAAAGCCAGCAGGATTTGATTACAAGATTTCCACAAGACTGGGTGAAACAGACTCCGCTTTTGGAGGGCACAAACAAAATCTTGTATGCTCAAAGACCCAGAAAAAGAAGCAGTGACTCCACAGGAGACTGAACCAGACATACCGTCTAGTATTGGAGGGTCTCCTGTGGAGGTGTAGGTTGGCAGTGTCTTGCCATGGGGACAGGGGCACTGGCAGAAGCAGTCCTGGAAGCTGACCTTTAGCTTAAGTCCTCTTGAGGGTCACCATTAACCCTCCACAGAGCCTATATATTCCAGAGCTGGGTCACTTCAGGCCAAACAACTGTCAGGTAGGGAGTGCCACCCCATTCATAAGCAGATAATTGGATTAAAATTTACTGAGCATGGCCCTGCCCACCAGAGCAAGACCCAGTTTTTTCCCACACCAAATCCTCCAATCAGGAAGCTTACACAAGCCTCTTAGAGTCATTCATTAGAGGATGGAGAGAAGAAGCAAGAAGAACCATAATCCCACAGTGGCTAGAACCAAAATTGCATTACAGAAAGTTAACCAGCATGAAAAAGCAGAAATTATATCCCAGATGAAGGGACAAGATAAAACCACAGAAAACAACTAAATGGAGAAGGAAAAGAATTCAGAACAATAACAGTGAAGGTGATTCAGGATCTTGGAAACAGAATGAAGAAAATCAAGAAATGTTTCCCAAAGACCTAGAAGAACTAAAGAACAAACAGAGATGAACAATGCACTAGAAGGAGTCAATGGCAGAATAACTGAAGCAGAAGAACTGATAAGTGACCTGGAAAACAGAATGCTGGAAATTAGTACCACAAACACAATATAGAAAAGAGAATTAAAAAAAAAAAGAAGAAGAAGAAGAAGAAGAGACTTCTGGGACATTAAACACACCAGATTCACCTTGTAGGGGTCCCAGAAGGAGAAGAGAGAAAAGATCTGAGAAAATCTTTGAAGAGATAATAGCTGAAAACTTCCCTAACATGGGAAAGGAAACAGTCAACCAAGTCCAGGAATCACAGAGTCCCAGGTGAGATAAAACCAAGGGGAAATACACCAAGACAAATGGTAATCAAACTAATGAAAATTAAAGACAAAGACAAAGGAAAATATTAAAAGCAACAAGGGAAAAATGGCAAATAATATACAAGGGAAATTCCATAAGGTTATAAGCTGATTTCTCAACAGAAACTCTACAAGCCAGAAAGGAATTGTGTGACATATTTCAAATAAACGAAAAGGCAGAAAAGGGAAAAACCCACAACCAAGAATACTCTACCAGCCAAGATTCTCCTTCAGATTTGATGAAGAAATCAAATCCTTTCTGGAGAAACAAAAGTTAAGAGAATTCAGCACTATCAAAGCAACTTTACAACAAAAGCTAAAGGAACTTCTCTAGGAGGAAGCACAAGAGAAGGCAAAGACCTACACAAAATAAACCCAAAACAATTAAGAAAATGGTAATATAATCATACATATCAATAATTACTTTAAGCATAAGATTAAATGCACCAACCAGAAGACATAGACTGGCTTGGCTGATGAGAATGTGTGCATGTATGTACTTCCACTTAGCACATCACTCTACTTAACCCCCCAAGTTGTATGTAATTATTTTATATTGTTAAGCTAACCATTATGGCTTGCAATTA
Source organism: Cephalophus harveyi (assembly GCA_006410635.1). Taxonomy (NCBI): domain Eukaryota; kingdom Metazoa; phylum Chordata; class Mammalia; order Artiodactyla; family Bovidae; genus Cephalophus; species Cephalophus harveyi. The sequence goes on from SJYT01005809.1 coordinate 137,921, forward strand.
TAATTATCTTATCTTTTGTCTGGCTATTGATTGCGGAAACTAATAAATGTCTTTTACTACTGCGATTTTAAAAATGAAGTCACTCAGTCTTATCTGACTCTTCATGACCCTATGGACTGTAGTCCACCAGGTTCCTCCAAATTTTGGATCTCCAGGCAAGAATACTTGATTGGGTTGCCATTTCCTTCTCCAGGGGATCTTCTCAACCCAGAGATCAAACTCAAGTCTTCCTCACAGCAGGCAGGCTCTTTACCGGCTTCCCTGGTGGCTCAGCTGGTAAAGAATCCACCTGCAATAAGGGACACCTGGGTTCAATCCCTGAGTTGGGAAAATCCCCTGGAGAAGGGAAAGGCTACCCACTGCAGCATTCTGGCCTGGAGTCCATGGGGTCTCAAAGAGTCGGACACAACTGAACAACTTTCACTTTAATACTGTGATTATGTAACTATTACTCTCTTAATATCATTGTATCATAACTAGTTAACAGAAAATAGGATTCTCAATCACTAAAAGTACCATTTAATAGAAAAACCTGTAATCAGTTTTTAAAATTCAGATTTTTTTTTTAAAAATACAAATGCCCAAGTATTTGTTCTTTTCTCCAAAGCTCCAAATGTGTTTCTAATGAGCAGTTATGTTTAAAAACAATTGGACTATAGGATCATTTTTTATATTCACTCAAAACTTTGATACAGTTCTCTATATTTTAGAATCCAGTATTACTGCTAAAAATAAAAATGTTATTATTTTAGTGATTTTTTAAAATTGAATGAAACTTGAAAATTCTAATCAAATTTTGAGAATATAAAGAAATGTGCTGCGATTCATGGGGTCGCAAAGAGTCGGACACAACTGAGCGACTGAACTGAATTGAACTGAATAATAGAACAGACTCTCTATGATTTCTGTACCTTTATGCCATAAACTTTTGCACCTTGTTTTATGTCCCTGGATATGTTCCAATGTCTCCTAATTCATAGTCTATGGAATCTTGAATAGAATTTGCATTCTACTGTTGTGTTCACCCTATTGTGTGAACCATATGTAACCTTGTTCTGTATTTTTAAATCTCCTGTATATGTGCTATCATACTTTCATAATTTAAAAAAGAAGAAGAAAAAGCCACATCAATAAATCAATCAATAAATAAAGTTTAAACATTCTGTCTGGAATCATAAAACCTGGCTTTCTACCTGAAGATAGGCTTTCAGTTTTTACAAACAAAGCTATAAAACAGAAGCAAAAACATGTTTCTGTTGCAGGAAAATGAGCAGAGTAAGGACTGTAAATGCACTATTTCCAGAGGCTGAGCAAGAGGGATGCTTATAACAGAGCTTTGTTAAGTTACCTGTGAATGATAAGTACTATGATTGCATTCTTTGCTGAAAATATATTGTGTGTGCAAGAAAGATGGAATTGATGGAGACATAAAGTGTGCAGACAATTTTTTCCAGAGTTAAGCTAGAGTGAAAGTATAAAAACAGCTACAGAAGAAATAAGCCATGGGAATATCTGCAAGAACAGATACAGTCTCTTCCTTGAAGGGAACTCCAAGCACCTAGAACATTCCAAGTTGGCAGGTGGAGACTTCAGTGGGCTGCTTTGGAAAAGAGCTATTGTCTTTAGGGTGGTGATGACTTATGATATCTGGCTAACATCTGGCTCAGAAAAATTTCTCTAATTGACAGCCATCTAAATGCATCGCCTTTGAATAAATCATTGCACTTGTAAGATAAGACAAATTTTTATTTGTTTTGTCACTATAATTGCCTTGAAAATTGTATCAAGACTTTGGCTGAAAAGAACTTTCAAAAAACAGTTTCAGACTTCTGCTACAGGCAAGAGTAAACTAGAATCTTCTGATGCTGGTTTACTTTTCCTCCCACAGGAAAACTCTCTTAGACCTGAGGCATTGGACTATGTTCTGGTTATCTGAAGAGATATAGGTCTATCTTCAGTAAAGAAATTTCTGAGGTAATGAAGTCCTACTAACAGTAGGACTCTGTATATAACTCTGGTTATATACACTATCCTTTTCTTACAACAATATACCAAAGTAATTCTAATGTTTTGTTTTGTCTTGTTTTTCACAGTATTGTTTTAAAGAAGACCAAAAGATCTTAATAATATATTAGTGTGATGAGGAATGGAATTGTAGAAAGAGGGTAAAAAGATCAGACAGTCTTTGTTGTTTGGGTTTCTGTTAATGGAGGCTCTATTTAAAAGGTGTTAGAGAGAGACTTATATGCAGAGTACATCATGAGAAATGCTGGACTGAAGGAAGCACAAGCTGGAATCAAGATTGCCTGGAAAAATATCAATAACCTCAGATATGCAGATGACACCACCCTTATGGCAGAAAGTGAAGAGGAACTAAAAAGCCTCTTGATGAAAGTGAAAGAGGAGAGTGAAAAGGTTGGCTTAAAGCTCAACATTCAGAAAATGAAGATCATGGCATCTGGTCCCATCACTTCATGGCAAATAGATGGGGAACAGTGAGAGACTTTATTTTGGGGGGCTCTAAAATCACTGCAGATGGTGACTGCAGCCATGAAATTAAAAGATGCTTGCTCCTTGGAAGAAAAGTTATGACCAACCTAGACAGCATAATAAAAAGCAGACAGATTCCTTTGCCAACAAAAGTCTGTCTAGTCTAGGCTATGGTTTTTCCAGTAGTCATGTATGGATGTGAGAGTTGGAGTATAAAGAAAGCTGAGCACTGAAGATTTGGTGCTTTCGAACTGGTGTTGGAGAAGACTCTTGAGAGTCCCTTGGACTGCAAGGAGATCCAACCAGTCCATCCTAAAGGAAATCAGTCCTGTGTGTTCATTGGAAGGACTGATGTTGAAGCTGAAGCTCCAATACTTTGGCCACCTGATGTGAAAATCTTACTCATTTGAAAAGACCCTGATGCTGGGAGGGGTTGGGGGCAGGAGCAGAAGGGAATGACAGAGGATGAGATGGTTGGATGGCATCACTGACTCAATGGACATGGGTTTGGGTAGACTCCAGCAGTTGGTGATGGACAGGTAGGCCTGGCGTGCTGCAGTTCATGGGGTCGCAAAGAGTCAGACATGTCTGAGCGACTGAACTGAACTGAACTGAGAGAGAAATACCGTCACAATTATATGAACATTTCTATTACCAAATGGACCATTTAAAAGCTATAATACCCATTCAAAATCAGTCCCTAAATTATAGCCTAAATCAGTGTCATTATAAATCTCTCATTGACGCCAAGAAAGTTTACAAATATACTTTGTAAACAGATTATAAAGTAAATTTTAAAAATTTGCCTCAAATGAAATATTTCACGAAGTTAAAAAAAAAAAAAAGTACTGTTGAAGAACAGCTAGAAACAAAGGAAGAATTATTATTGAATGATGATGTGACAGAAACATAAGTAGGCATTATTCAAAGAAGAAGAATCCCTCAAGCATAATGATAGCCTTGTCATGATAGAAGATAATGTGATTAATAACAAATAAGTTAGGGAATAATGACAAAATCCTTTAATTTTTCAAAAACAATATTTTTTATGACTTTACTGAAAAAGTCAATCTAAAACTGAAGGAGCTGTTGTGAAAATTGCATGGTTTTCTTGGAAAAATTAAACCAAAGTGAGAAACAAAACCAGATCATTGTTTGTTTTAAGAATTAGTACAGTTATATTTTCACTTATTTTCTTTTTTGATTTAAGTAAAATACATGTATTCTAATTATTTTTCATTATACAATCCAAAATATCTTTTCATTCATTTTTCAAAAGAATATTTGTTCCCCATTTAAAAAATTCACTTTGAACAGTCATTTTCAAATATCAATTTTTCTTAAATAAGATGGAACTTCAGAAAACATTCTCTTTATACTGGACCACATTATTGCATATGAGACTAGAAAAGCCCAGTATGGACATCTGGTATGGAAGCAAGACTTTGTCCTTGTGGTATTTTAAAAATATACCCAATCATTTTTCAGATACTTCTTTCTTAAAAGACATAATCTAATTTCTCTGTTCTTGAGTGTGACCTGATTAAAGACTTGCTTCTAACAAACTGAATAAAACAGAAGTGATGATGAGAGTACTGGGATGAATACATACTCCTCACAATAGAAAAGTTGTGCCCACCCAGAACCTCAGATTGTGACCTTATTTGCCTATAAAATCTTTGCAGATATAATCCCACGTCCAAGGTCAGTAGTGGCGGCTGTGCTTTGTGGGAGCAGCTGTGAAGAGATACCCCACACCCAAGGTCAGAGCAACCCCAGTAAGACGGTAGATGCTGAAGCGGCTGTGTGGAGACACCCTCTGTCCAAGGGCAAAGGAGAAGCCCCAGCAAGATGGTTCATTTCAGATCAGTTCAGTCGCTCAGTCGTATCTGACTCTTTGAGACCCCATGAATTGCAGCACACCAGGCCTCCCTGTCCATCACCAACTCTGGGAGTTCACTCAGATTCATGTCCATCGAGTCAGTGATGCCACCTAGCTGTCTCATCCTCTGTCGTCCCCTTCTCCTCCTGCCCCCAATCCCTCCCAGCATCAGTGACTTTCCAATGAGTCAAGTCTTCACATGAGGTGGCCAAAGTACTGGAGTTTCAGCTTTAGCATCATTCCTTCCAAAGAAATCCTAGGGCTGATCTCCTTCAGAATGGACTGGTTGGATCTCCTTGCAGTCCAAGGGACTCTCAAGAGTCTTCTCCAACACCACCATTCAAAGGCATCAATTCTTTGGCGCTCAGCTTTCTTCACAGTCCAACTTTCACATCCATACTTAACCACAGGAAAAACTATAGCCTTGGCTAGACGGACCTTAGTCAGCAAAGTAATGTCTCTGCTTTTGAAAATGCTATCTAGGTTGGTCATAATTTTTCTTCCAAGGAGTAAGAGTCTTTTAATTTCATGGCTGAAGTCACCATCTGCAGTGATTTTGGAGCCCCAGAAAATAAAGTCTGACACTGTTTCCACTGTTTCCCCATCTACTTCCCATGAAGTGACAGGACTGGATGCCATGACCTTCGTTTTCTGAATGTTGAGCTTTAAGCCAACTTTTCCACACTCCTCTTTCAATTTCATCAAGAGGCTTTTTTAGGTCCTCTTCACTTTCTGCCATAAGGGTGGTGTCATCTGCATATCTGAGGTTATTGATATTTCTCCCGGCAATCTTGATTCCAGCTTGTGATTCTTCCAGCCCAGCTTTTCTCATGATGTACTCTGCATAGAAGTTAAATAAGCAGGGTGACAATATATAGCCTTGATGCACTCCTTTTCCTGTTTGGAACAATCTGTTGTTCCATGTTCAGTTCTAACTGTTGCTTCCTGACCTGCATACAGATTTCTCAAGAGGCAGGTAGTTGGTCTGGTATTCCCATCTCTTTCAGAATTTTCCAGTTTATTGTGATCCACATTCACCTCCACTAGCTTTGTTCGTAGTGATGCTTTCTAAGGCCCACTTGACTTCACATTCCAAGATGTCTGGCTCTAGATGAGTGATCACACCATCATGATTATCCGGGTTATGAAGATCTTTTTTGTACAGTTCTTCTGTGTATTCTTGCCATCTCTTCTTAATATTTTCTGCTTCTGTTAGATCCAGACCATTTTTGTCCTTTATCGAGCCCATCTTTGCATGAAATGCTCCCTTGGTATCTCTAATTTTCTTGAAGAGATCTCTAGTCTTTCCCATTCTGTTGTTTTCCTCTATTTCTTTGCATTGATCGCTGAAAAAGGCTTTCTTATCTCTTCTTGCTATTCTTTGGAACTCTGCATTCAGGTGCTTATATCTTTCCTTTTCTCCTTTGCTTTTCACCTCTCTTCTTTTCACAGCTATTTGTAAGGCCTCCCCAGACAGCCATTTTGCTTTTTTGCATTTCTTTTCCATGGGGATGGTCTTGATCACTGTCTCCTGTACAATATCACAAACCTCATTCCATAGTTCATCAGGCACTCTATCTATCAGATCTAGGCCCTTAAATCTATTTCTCACTTCCACTGTATAATCATAAGGGATTTGATTTAGGTCATACCTGAATGGTCTAGCAGTTTTCCCTACTTTCTTCAGTTTAAGTCTGAATCTGGCAATAAGGAATTCATGAGAGGCGACTTCACCTTTACAATCAAACTCCATTTCTGCCAGAGACACACAGAGGGCTCAAACAAACCTTATCACCAGGACCCAGGGACCCCACGGATACTGAGACAGAACTGTGTTTGAGCATCTCCTGTGGAGGTACGGGCAGCAGTAGGCTGCCACAGGGCAGGGACTCTGAGTTCAGCAGACTTTGGTATGGCATAAGCCCTCTTGGAGGAGGTTGCCATTAACCTTGCCACAGAGCTGCCAGAACTTATGCAGGACTGCCAAATAGACTCTTGGAGGGCACAAACAGAAACTTGTGCACTGGGACGCAGGAGGAAGGAACAATGATCCCACAACAGACTGACCCAGACTTGTCTGTGAGTGTCCAGGAGTCTCCAGTGGAGGCATGAGTTGGTGGTGGCCTGCTGCAGGGTTCAAGGCATTAAGTGTAGTAGTACATGCATGGGGTCTTTTGAAGGAGGTCACCATTATCTTCATTACCTCCACCATAGTTTGGCCCCAAACAAATAGCAGGGAAGGAACACAGCTCCACCCATCAACAGAAAATTGGATTAAAGACTTACTGAGCATGGTCCTGCCAATCAGAACAAGACCCAGTTTTCCTCTGAGTCAGCCCACAATCACAGAAAACTAACCAATCTGATCACATGGGCCACAGCCTTGTCTAAGTCAGTGAAATTATGAGCCATGCTGTTGAGGATCACCCAAGAGGGATGGGTTATGGTAGAGAGCTCTGAAAAAACTTGGCCCACTGGAGAAGGGAATGGCAATCATTTCAGTATTCTTATCCTGAGAACTCCATGAACAGTATGAAAAGGCAAAAAGACAGGACTCTGAAAGATGAACTCCTCAGGTCAGTAGGTGCTCAATATGCTACTAGAGATCAGTGAAGAAATAACTCCAGAAAGAATGAAGAGACAGAGACAAAGCAAAAACAACACCCAGATGTGGATAAGAAAATGTGGAAGCAAGTCCAATGTTATAAAGAGCAATATTGCACTGGAACCTGGAATGTAAGATAAATGAATCAAGGCAAATTGGAAGTGGTCAAACCCACAGGAGATGACAAGAATGAACATCAAAATTTTAGGAATCAGCAAAATAAAATGAACTGGAATTGGGTGAATTTAACTCAGGTGAGAAGAACAACCCCATGTCCAAGGAGTGGTGGCTGCACAGGAGCAGGAGGGCTGAGAGGATCTACTCCAGTTTCAAGGTCAGGAGGGGTGGCTATGAAGAGATACTCCTTGTCCAAGGTAAGAGAAACCCAATTAAGACTGTAAGTGTTGTGAGAGACAAAGAGGGGAGACACCCAACCATACTCACAGAAAACTAGTCAATCTAATCACACTAGGACCACTGCCCTGTCTAACTCAATGAAACTAAGCCATGCCCTGTGGGGACACCTAAGACAGGGGTGTCATGGTGGAGAGGTCTGAGAAAAAATGGTCCACTGGAGAAAGGAATGGCAAACCACTTCAGTATTCTTGCCTTGAGAACCCCATGAACAGTATGAAAAGGCAAAATCATAGGATACTGAAAGAGGAACTCCCCAGGTCCGTAGGTGACCAATATGCTATATGGAGATCAGTGGAGAAATAACTCCAGAAAGAATGAAGGGATGGAGCCAAAGCAAAAAAAATACCCAGTTGTGGATGGGACTGGTGATAGAAGCAAGGTCCAATGCTGTAAAGAGCAATATTGCATAGGAACCTGGAATGTCAGGTCCATGAATCAAGGCAAATTGGAAGTGGTCAAACAAGAGATGGCAAGGGTGAACGTCGACATTCTAGGAATCAGCGAACTAAAATGGACTGGAATGGGTGAATTTAACTCAGATGACCATTATATCTACTACTGTGGGCAGGAATCTCTTAGAAGAAATGGAGTAGCCATCATGGTCAGCAAAAGAGTCCAAAATGCAGTACTTGGATGCAATCTCAAAAACGATAGAATGATCTCTGTTCGTTTCCAAGGCAAACCATTCAATATGACAGTAATCCAAGTCTATGCCCCAACCAGTAACCCTGAAGAAGCTGAAGTTGAATGGTTCTATGAAGACCTACAAGACCTTTTAGAACTAACACCCACAAAAGATGTCCTTTTCACTGTAGGAAACTGGAATGCAAAAGTAGGAAGTCAAGAAACACCTGGGGTAACAGACAAACTGGGCCTTGGAATTCGGAATGAAGTACGACTTCATTGGAAGGAAATGAAGGGAATAGACTTTTGCCAAGAGAACACACTGGTCATAGCAAGCACCCTCTTCCAACAACACAAGAGAAGACTCTACAGATGAACATCACCAGATGGTAAACACCGAAATCAGATTGATTATATTCTTTGCAGCCAAAGATGGAGGAGCTCTATACAGTCAACAAAAACAAGACCAGGAGCTGACTGTGGCTCAGATCATGAACTCCTCATTGTCAAATTCAGAATTAAATTGAAGAAAGTGTGGAAAATCACTAAACAATTCAGGAATGACCTAAATCAAATCCCTTATAATTATACAGTGGAAGTGACAAATAGATTTAAGGGACTAGATCTGATACACAGAATGCCCAAATAACTATGGATGGAAATTCGTACATGAGACAGGGAGCAAGACCATCCCCAATGCCAAAGAGCAAACTGGCTATCTGAGGAGGCCTTACAAATAGCTGAGAAATTAAGAGAAGCCAAAAGCAAAGGAGAAAAGAATAGATATACCCATTTGAATGCAGAGTTGTAAAGAATAGCAGGGAAAGATAAGAAAGCCTTCCTCAGTGATCAGTGCAAAGAGAGAAAAACATTAGAATGGGAAAGACTAGATATCTCTTCAAGAAAATTAGAGATGACAAGGGAAAGTTTCAGGCAAAGATGGTCTCAATAAAGGACAGAAATGGTATGGACCTAACAGAAGCAGAAGATATTAGGAAGAGGTGGCAAGAATACACAGAAGAACTGTACAAAAAAAAATCTTCATGACCCAGATAATCATGACAGTGTGATCACTCGCCCAGAGTCAGATATCCTGGAAGGCAAAGTCAATTGGGCCTTAAGAAGCATCACTACAAACAAAGCTATTGGAGATGATGGAATCCTAGTTGAGCTCTTTCAAATCCTACAAATGATGCTGTGAACATGCTGCACTCAATATGCCAGAAAATTTGGAAAGTGCAGCAGTGTCCACAGGACTGGAAAATATCAGTTTTAATTCCCATCCCAAAGAAACACAATGCCAAAGAATGCTCAAAAACTGCACAATCACACTCATCTCACCCACTAGTAAAGTAATGCTCAAAATTCTCCAAGACAGGCTTCAACAATACGTGAACTCTGAACTTCCAGATGTTCAAGCTGGTTTTAGAAAAGGAGACAAATCAGAGATCAAATTGCCAACATTTGCTAAATCATTGAAAAAGCAAGAAAATTCCTGAAAAGCATGTATTCCTGCTTTATTGACTATGCGGAAGACTTTGACTGTGTTGATCACAATGAACTTTGGAAAATTATTAAAGAGATGGGAATACCAGACCACCTGACCTGCCTCTTGAGAAAATTTGTATGCAGGTTAGGACCAACAGTTAGAACTTGAAATGGAAAGGAGTACATCAAGGCTGTATATTGTCACCCTGATTATTCAAGTACATCATGCAAGAGTACATTAAGTACATTAAGCAGAGTACATAATGCAAAACACTGGGCTGGATCAAGCACAAGCTGGAATCAAGACTGCAGGGAGAAATATCAATAACCTCAGATATGCTGATGACATCACCCTTAAGGCAGAAAGTGATGAACTAAATAGCCTCTTGATGAAAGTGAAAGAGGAGAGTGAAAAAGTTGGCTTGAAGCTCAACATTCAGAAAACTAAGATCATGGCATCCAGCCCCATCATTTAATGGCAAATAGATGGAGAAACAGAGGAAATAGTGACAGATTTTATTTTGAGGGGCTCCAAAATCAGTGCAGATGGTGACTGCAGCCATGAAATTAAAAGACACTTGCTCCTTTGAAGAAAAGTTGTGACCAACCTAGACAGCATATTAAAAAGCAGAGACATTACTTTGCCAACAAAGATCCATCTAGTCAAGGCTATTGCTTTTCCAGTAGTCATGTATGGATGTGAGACTTGGAGTATAAAGAAAGCTGAGCACCAAAGAATTGATGCTTTTGATGTGTGGTGTCGGAGAGGACTCTTGAGAGTCCCTTGGACTGCAAGGTGATCCAACCAGTCCATCCTAAAGGAAATCAATCTTGAATATTCATTGGAAGGACTGATGTTGAAGCAGAAATTCCAATACTTTGGCCACCTGATGTGAAGATCTGACTCATTGGAATAGACCCTGATGCTGGGAAAGATTGAAGGAAGGAGGAGAAAGGGACGCCAGAGGATGAGATTGTTGGATGGCATCACTGACTCAATGGACATGAATTTGAGTAAGCTCTGGGAGTTGGTGATGGAAAGGGAGGCCTCACGTGCTGCAGCCCATGGGGTCACAGTCAGACACGACTGAGCAAATGAACTGAACTGAACTGAAGATGAAGTCAGAATGGATTAGGATAGACCTTCTTCCAATATCTAGTGTCTTATAAGAAAACAGACATATAGAGAGAAGAGAGCCATGTTAAGATGAAGGCAGAGACTGGAATATTACCAGTGGTCAATTTTGAAATCAGACTGATCATATTATTTATAGTCAAAGATGAACAATCCTTATACAATAAGCAAAAACAAGACCGGGAGCTGACTGTGGATCAGATCCCTCTTTCAAAATTCAGACTTAAACTGAAGAAAGTAGTAAAAACCACTAGGTCACTCAGGTATGACCTAAATTAAATCACTTATGATTACACAGTGGAAGTGACAAAGAGATTCAAAGGATTAGATCTGATAGAGTGCCTGAAGAACTATGGTTGGAGTTTCATAATATTGTATGGGAGATGGTGATCAAAAGGATCCCAAAGAAAAAGAAAATCTAAAAGGTAAAATGGTTGTCTGAGAAGGCCTGACACATAGCTGAGAAAAAAGGAGAAGAGATGGGGAGTGGGGGTGGGAGGGGGGTTCAGGGTTGGGAACTCATGTACACCTATGGTGGTTTCATGTCAATAAATGGCAAAACCAATACAGTATCATAAAGTTAAAAAAAAAAAGCAGGGACATTACTTTGCCAACAACAACAAAAGCAAACAGAAAACTAAGACATGGTGGAATGATTAAAAAAAAAAAAGGAAATGTACACTCATCTGAATGCATAGTTCCAGAGAATAGCAAGGAGAGATAAGAAAGCCCTCCCTCCAAAGTGAACAATGAGGGATGGGATGGGGAGGGAGGTGGGAGGAGGAGTTCAGGATGAGGAACATATGTACACTCATGGTGGATTCAAGTCAATGTATGGCAAAACCATTACAATATTGTAAAGTAAAATAAATAAATAAATAAATAAACAAAAATTTAAAAAAAAGTGAACAATGCAAAGAAATAGAAGAAAATAATACAATAGAAAAGATTAGAGATCTCTTCAAAAAAAAAAAAAAAAAAGCTAGAGATACCAAGAGAACGTTTCTTGCAAAGATGGGCTCAATAAAGGACAGAAACAGTATGGACATAAAAGAAGCAGAAGATATTAAGAAGAGGTGGCAAGAATACACAGAAAGAATTACATAAAAAAAGATCTTAATGGCCCCCAATAACCACGTTGGTGTGATCACTCACCTAGAGCCAGACATCCTGGAGTGTGAATTCAAGTGGACCTTAGGTAGCATCACCAGAAACTAGGCTTGTGGATGTGATGGCATTCCAGCTGAGCTATTTCAAATCCTAAAAGATGATATCATTAAGGTGCTGCACTCAATATGTCAGCAAATTTGGAGAATTCAGCAGTGGCCACAGGATTGGAAAAGGTCAGTTTTCATTCCAGTCCCAAAGAAAGCCAGTGCCAAAGAATGCTCAAACTACTGTACAGTTGCACTTATTTTGCATAATAGCAAGGCAATACTCAAAATCCTACAAGCTAGTCTCCAATAGTACATGAACCGAGAGCTTCCAGATGTACAAGCTAGATTTAGAAAAGACAGAGGAACAAGAGATTAAATTGCCAACATCCATTGGATCATAGAAAAAACAAGAAATTTTCAGAAATAAATCTATTTTTGCTTCATTGACTATGCTAAAATCTTTGACTGTGTGAGTCACAACAAGCTATGGAAAATTCTTAAAGAGATGAGAACACCAGACCATCTAACCTGCCTCCTGAGAAACCTGTATGTAGGTCAAGAAGCAATGATTAGAACCAGACATGGAACAATAGATTGGTTCAAAATTGGAAAAGAAGTATGTCAAGTCTGTATATTATCACCCTGATTATTTAACTTATATGCAGCATGCATCATGCAAAATGCCAGGATGGATGAATCACAACCTGGAATCAAGATTGCTGATGGCTAGGAGAAAATATCAATAACCTCAGATTGGCAGATGATAACACCCTAATGGCAGAAATAGAAGAGGAACTGAAGAACCTCTTGATGAAGGTGAAAGAGAAGAGTGAAAAATGTGGCTTAAAACTCAACATCCAAAAGACTAAGATCATGCCATCCAGTCCCATCATTTCATGGCAAATGGATGGGAAACAATGGAAACAGTGACAGCTTTTATTTTCATGGCCTCTAAAATCACTGTGGATGGTGACTACTGCCATTAAATTAAAAGACCTTTGCTCTTTGGAAGAAAAGCTATGATAGACAAAGACAGCATATTAAAAAGCAGAGACATTAGTTTCCCATCAAAGGTCCAGCTAGTCAAAGCTATGGCTTTTCCAGTAGTAATGTACAGTTGTGAGATTTGGACCATAAATGAGGTTAATCACTGAAGAATTGATGCTTTCAAACTGTGGTGTTGGAGAAGACTGTTGAGAGTGCCTTGGACTGCAAGGAGAACAAACCAGTAGATCCTAAAGGAAATCAACACTGAATATTCATTAGAAGAGCTGATGCTGAAGCTGAAGCTCCAACACTTTGGCCACCTAATGAAAAGAACTGACTCATTATAAAAGACCCTGATGGTAGGAAAGAATGAAGGTAAGAGGAGAAGGTGATGAGACGAGGAGATGTTTGGATGGCATCAGCGACTCAATGGACATGAGTTTGAGAAAGCTCCAGGAGATGGTGAAGGACAGTGAAACCTCACGTGTAACAGCCCATGAAGTAGCCCATGAAATAGGACACACTCTGAGCAACTGAACAGCAAGAGACTTCAGGTGCATACTGAAGTCAAGAACTGCTAGTGTTGTTGGCAGCTATAAGAAACTAGAAAGAGTCAAGAAAAGAATCCTTCCCTCGATTCTTTTAGATAGCATGACTCTGCTGACAGCTTGACTTTGGAATTCTCACCTCCAGAAATGTGAAAAAATAAGTTTCTATTGTTTTAAGCCACCCAGTCTGTGGTTCTTTCCAAAGGCAGCTCTAGGAAACTAGTGTAGGATGCCTTTGGAGACTGAATCATAGAAGGCACCGAAGCATTCTCTCTGTTCACTATCTCTCTTGGACCTCTAACTCTAGGGCAAGTTAACTGCCATGTCATGAAGACACTCAACCTACAGAGAGGCCCCTGTGGTGAGGAGCTAAGGCCTCCTTTCAATAGCCATGTGGGCAATTTAACTTAAGTGTGAACCTTCCAGCCCCAGCCAAGCCTTCACATGACTGCCACCTCTGCCAGCATGCTGACTGCGGCTCCCTGAGAAACTCTCAGCCAGAATCACAAGTAAGTGAATTCCAAAATTTTTATTCACAGAAACTGAAAATAAGTATTCATTGTTTCAAGCCACTGAACCTTTGCATAATATTTTATGTAGCAACAAACAATACCTTTGCTCCCTCAGATCTAATTTCCCTGCCTCCAAAGTTTCTGGGTTTCCCAGGTGGCACTCGTAAAGAAGTGCCTGCCAATATAGGAGATATTAGAGATGCAGGTTTGATCCCTGGGTTGGGAAGATCCCCTGGAGGCAATCCACTCCAGTATTCTTGCCTAGAGAATCCCATGGACAAAGAACCCTGGCAGGTTATGGTCCATACAGTCACAAGAGTCAGAAGTGATTTAGCATGCATGCAAATTTCCTGAAGATGCAACTGCAATCACAATGTATTTAAAACTGAACAGAGATTTCTCCCCCTAAGGCCATCATAATTTTCTATAACTTCATTTACACTACTTATTCATCTCTTATTTCTGAAATATTAAAAAGTGGGCTTCTTTCTACCATAGAATTAACTAATAAAGCTCTATCATCTCTGAGATATAAAAATTCTTAATAAAGAGTGGCTGCCACATTCATAAAAGAGATTTATTAGTTTTATTACCTCAGATATTTCAAAGATCATCTAAAATGTCTTATAATCTCCTTGAAAAATGCCCTTAAATGCAAATTCCAACACTGGCATTCTATTCAGGAAGCTTTAGAGGATGTTCAAGGGTTGTATGTATTTCATATTTGGTCTCTGGTCTCTCTTACTCCTCAGAAAATTCAGTGAAGGCTGCTGTACTGCTCTGGTAGCCTTACCAGTGAATATACAAAAGAGGGAGAGGTAATACTTTGTATATCAGAGTATGCAAAGGAGGGAGAAGATTCCTGAGATCTGAGCCCCCACAAGGATGTGACACAGGTCTACAGAGTCAGTCATTGGTCATTGCTTAATACACCAGATCCATCCAGTCCCTGAAGTGCACCAAGAACAGGTACTCAGGTCCTGAGCAGGCAAGGTAAAATAAGATAAAGACCTAAGATTGTCCATCAGGGAGACGACTCCACAAAAAGATCATCACATGCAGTATGGTGAGGACAATAATGCAAACATGTACACATGTCAATAGGAAAAAAGAAGAGATGAGCTGAGTCTGCCAAAAGCTTTTTCACTCCAGAATATATTTGCCTACAGGTTCATTCACCATTAGAAATTGGATGGGAACCCTCTTCAAGGTAATAACTGCACCCATCACTGTTGAAGGAGGGGGGAAAACAAGAGAGAAGAAACAAATCCACTTATACTGCCAGCTCAGTACCATAGGCTCATACCCCTGGAATGAATGAAAACATCTGATCATCTATATGTGGTAATCCTGTGCTGGAGCTGCCTGTGATCAGAAATGCTAGCAAACACCAAGTACTATAGAGTGTTCTAGGTGTTTTAGAATTATTAGCTCATTAAATCCTCCTAATAACTTGTTCAGTTCAGTTCAGTCACTCAGTCGTGTCTGACTCTTTGCGACCCCATGAATCGCAGCACGCCAGGCCTCCCCATCCATCACCAACTCCCGAGTTCACTCAGACTCGCGTCCATCGAGTCAGTGATGCCATCCAGCCATGTCATTCTCTGTCGTCCCCATCTCCTCCTGCCCCCAATTCCTCCCAGCATCAAAGTCTTTTCCAATGAGTCAACTCTTCGCATGAGGTGGCCAAAGTACTGGAGTTTCTGCTTTAGCATCATTCCTTCCAAAGAAATCCCAGGGCTGATCTCCTTCAGAATGGACTGTTTTTAATTTCATGGCTGCAATCACCATCTGCAGTGATTTTGGAGCCCCCAAAATAAAGTCTGACACTGTTTCCACTGTTTCCCCATCTATTTCCCATGAAGTGATGGGACCGGATGCCATGATCTTCGTTTTCTGAAGAGGTAGGTATTATTACTATTCCCACTTCAGAAAGAAATTGAGATACAGTAAGGGGCAAAGCTGGATTTAAACCTGGGCAATCTATCTTCAAACAATGCCCCTCCATTATTAATCTCTCTTTACTAAAGCTAATTTGGAATTTTGATAAAATTTGGCACAAGGCAGAATTTTAGGACTTTCAAGCAAATCACACAGGTCTAACCCTGGTGAGCTTGCAGTTACAACATAAGGCTGGCTCGTGTCTGTGCTTGGTAGATATGTACAAACAAGAATTAATGATGGGGAGGCAGACAGCTGTTTTGTGACCATTTTTGAAAATAGGAAGTCAATGCTGATTTGGATCAATGCATCATTGTGTATATTTTAAGTATAAGTAAACTTTAATGTAACACATTTATCTGCTAAGGAAAATAGATTTTGAGTCTCAAATCAGCTGTAATTCATCTTTCTTTTCCTTCTTATTGTGTGGCCCCAAATAACTCTGTAGATAGATAAACTTCTTACAAATAGTTGAGAAAAGAAGAGAAGTGAAAAGCAAAGGAGAAAAGGAAAGATATACCTATCTCAATGCACAGTTCCAGGGAATAGCAAGGAGAGATAAGAAAGCCTTCTTAAGTGAACAGTGCAAAAACAAAACAAAACAAACAAACAAACAAAAAAAAAAAAAAAACAGAGGAAAACAATAGAAAGGGAAAGGCTAGAGATATTTTCAACAAAATTAGAGATCCCAATGGAACATTTCATGCAATGATGGGCTCAAAAAAGGACAGAAATGGTTCAGACCTAAAAGAAGCAGAAGATATTAAGAAGGAGTGGCAAGAATACACAGAAGAACTATGCAAAAAAAAAAAAAAATCTTAAAGGCCCGGATAACCATGATGGTGTGATCACTCACCTACAGCCAGACATCTGGAGTGTGAAGTCAAGTGGGCCTTAGGACATATTACTAAAACAAAGTTAGTTGAGATGATGGAATTCCAGTTGAGCTATTTCAAGTTCTAAAACATGATGCTGTGAAAGTGCTTCACTCAATATGCCACCAAATTTGGAAAACTCAGCAGTGGCCGCAGGACTAGAAAAGGTCAGTTTCCATTCCAGTCCCAAAGAAGGGTAATGCCAGTGTTCAAACTATCACACAATTGCATTCATTTTGCATGCTAGCAAGGTAATGGTCAAATTCCTTCAAGCTAGTCTTTAACAGTACATGAACTGAGAAATTCCAGATATTCAAATTGAATTTACAAAAAGCAGAGGAACCAGAGAGCAAATTGCCAACATTCATTGGATTATAGAAACAAACAAACAAACAAACAAACAAACAAAAGAATTCCAGAAAAACAACTACTTCTACTTCAATGGCTATGCTAAAGCCTTTGACTGTATGGATCATAAAAAATTGTGGGAAATTATTAAAAGAAATAGGAATACCAGACCACCGTACCTGTGTCCTGGGAAACCTGAATGCAGGTGAAGAAGCAACAGTTAGAACACGACATGAAACAACTTACTGGTTGAAAATTGGAAAAGGTGTACATCAAGACTATACTGTCACCCTGCTTATTTAACTTATATGCAGAATACATCATGTGAAATGCCAGGCTGGATGAATTATAAGCTGTAGTCAAGATTGGCAGGAGAAATATCAATAACCTCTGATATACAGATGACACCACCCTAATGGCAGAAAGTGAAGAGGGACTGACTGAAGAACCTCTTGATGAAGGTGAAAGAGGAGAGTGAAATAACTGGCTTAAAATTCAATATTAAAAAAAAAAAAAAGTAAGATCATGGTATCCAGTCTAATCACTCATAAAAATTAGATGAGGAAAAAATGGAAACAGTGACAGACTTTATTTTCTTGGGTTCTCCAAAATCACTGCATGAAGTGACTGCTGCCATGAAATTAAAAGATGCTTGCTCCTTGAAAGAAAAGCTATGACAACCCTAGACAGAGTAGTAAAAAGCAGATATATTACTTTGCCAACAAAGGTCCATATAGTCAAAGCTATGGCTTTTACAGTAGTCATGTATGGATGTAAGAGTGGGACCATAAAGAAAGATGAATGCTGAAGAATTGATGTTTTCAAACTGTGGTGTTGGAGAAGACTGTTGAGAGTGCCTTGGACTGCAAGGAGATCGAACCAGTCAATCCTAAAAGAAATCAACCCTGAATATTCATTGGAAGGACTGATGTTAAGCTGAAGCTCCAATACTTTGACCAGCTGTTATGAAGAGCTGACTCATTGGAAAAGACCCTGATGCAGGGAAAGATTGAACGCAGGAGAAGAAGGTGATGACAGAGATCATGCTCTGAGTGGATGATATCACTGATTTAATGGACATTAGGTTGAGCTAACTCCAAGAGATAGTGAAGGACAGGGAAGCCTGTTGTGCTGCAGTCCACGGGGTGGTGAAGATTCAGACACACCTAAATGAATGAAAAACAAAAACTTCTTAACTCCTTGAAAAATAACATAATCAGAAGACTAATACTGCAATATCTTCTCTTTTGGAGAAATCTCTACAAAGCACAAATGAAGCAGTCTCCTTCCTAAGCATCCTCTAAGTTAAGTCGCTCAGTCGTGTCCGACTCTTTGCGAGCCCCTGAACTGTAGCCCACAGTTTCTCCATCCATGGGATTCTCCAGGCAAGAATACTGGAGTGGGTTGACATTTCTTTTTCCAGGGGATCTTCCCAACCCAGGGATCGAACCCAGGTCTCCCGCATTGCAGGCAGACGTTTTAACCTCTGAGCTACCAGGGAAGGTTCCAAGCATCCTCTACCTTTCTGGTAGATTAAAATTTATCTAATTGAAGGCATGGCATCATCTTTCAATGAGCAGAGCCTAATGAATGGATTTCTGAATGCTGAAATATACAAAATACCAAAATCCTTTTTATATGTCACTGCAGTGTACCCTTGTGTAGAATCTCCCCAAACTTTTTCAATATCACGGCCACTTGGTATATGATAATATAATATTTCTATCCCATTCCAAGAGGCACTTATTTGGGACAGTGTAAAATCTCTGAGGTTGGTATGTACCTTTCAGTTACTAGCACCTTCCAGTTGCGTCATCTTGGGGGCAGCAGTGACATGGTACATAAAATCATGCTGCTTCATATAATGTCAGGAATCTTGGTGTTCAGTTGAATATGGCATTTGTAAATCATGCTAAGATAAATGCATGAAGCTGATTCAACCTGGAGGCTGGTAGGCTAAGGACTCTTGTATCCAGGTTCTGGCTAGCACTCCTTGGGAGCTAGGAGCTGAGAAAATGAGTATCTTAGTTAGACCTGATACATTTCTGAGACTCTAAGAAAATAGTATTGCCTCCTCAAATAATCAGTCATACAGTCTGTAAAAGATATCACAAAGATATCTTCCTGATAAGAAACTTTTGTAAGTCTTCTGTACTTATGTATATAAAACATTATCCCTATAATATGAAATAATCTTTATTACTGCTGTTGGTTTTCTGGGACCAGGGTTAGGGGGAAGCAATTGAGGCCTGGCCTTGGATGTAACACTTAAGAGAAGCCAAAGTCTTGGTTTACAAGATGAGTAACACTTTCATGCAATATATATCTTTTAAAAATTAAGACTAATAAAAAAGTACAAGATACAGAATAAAAACAAAATTTTAAACAAAAGCAGAATCTGGGTCTTCACCTGGGTTACACACCTCATTGTCTTACCCTAATCTATCCTCTGCTGGACCCTGTCAAGATTATTTAAAATGTTGTATGAAAATATTATATGCCTTGATTTATAAATTTTTCAAAAAAATTTTGCCCCTGAGGCTAGTGTCTCACTTGGTTTATCCTAGGCCCAACTTTGGTTACATTTCTGAGATTAGACTGATTGTTTCTAATTGTGCCTAAATTGGTTTTATGGCAATTCTCTTTTCACTCACATCCTCATTCAGCAAGCCCCTGATCTCTGCCAGGTGCTGTGTCAGGCACTAGGGATACACAGAGCCAGCCTGTGGCCACAGATACACACAGACATGAGCAACATATTCAACAGGGGTATTGTAAATGCATCCATTCATTGATTCATCCCACAGTGTTCAGTGAGAACATCCTCTGTATGTGCTAGGTACATAATATGTACCAGATATAACAGTGAACTCAGGAAGTGAATAATCAGCTTTATGTGGGTCAGTATTTTCTTGTGTCAATAAAAACACTCATTTGCAGTGACATACCAAGACAATGAAACCATCCCAAAGATAAAGAAATTCAAGAAGGTAAAGTGATTGTCTGAGAAGGATTTATGAATAGATAAGGGAAGAAGAGAAGCAACAAGCAAGGGAGAAAGGGAAAGATATACCCAGTTGAATGCAGATTTTCCGGGAATAGCAAGGAATGATGAGAAGGCCTTCTTAAATAAACAATGCAAACAAAAGCAGTAAAATGGGAAAGACTAGAGATCTCTTTCAGAAAATTGGAGACATCAAAGGAACATTTCATGTGAGGATGGTGATGATAAAGGAAAGAAATGGTAAGAACCTAACAGAAGCATAAGATATTAAGAAGAGGTGTCAAGAATACACAGACGATCTATTCAAAAAAACGTTTTAATGACTGGGATACCCATGAGGGTGTGGTCACTTACCTAGAGCCAGGCATCCTGGAGTGTGAAGTCAATTGGGCGTTAGGAATTATTACTAAGAACAAAGTGAGTAGAGGTAATAGAATTCCAGCTAAGCTATTTCACATACTAAAAGATGATGCTGTTCAAGTGCTGCACTCGATATGCCAGCAAATTTGGAAAATTCAGCAGTGGCCACAGGACTGGAAAAGATCAGTTTTCACTCCAATCCCAGAGAAAGTCAATGCCAAATAATGCTCAAACTACCATACAATTACACTCATACCACACGCTAGTAAATTTAAGCTCAAAATCTTTTGAGTGCTTCAGCAGGATGTGAACTGAAGACTTCTAAAGGTATGAGCTGGGTTTAGAAAAGACTGAGGAACCAGAGATCAAATTGCCAACATTCACTGTGTCATAAAGAAAGCATGGGAGTTCCAGAAACATACCTACTTCTGCATCATTGATTACACTAAAGCCTTTGACTGTTTGGATCACCACAAACTGTGGAAAATTATTCAAGAGATGAGAATACCAGACCACCTTACCTGTCTCTTGGGAAACCTTATGAGGGTCAGAAGCAAAAGTTAGAACCAGACATGAAACAATGGACTGGTTCCAAATTAGGAAATGATTACGACAATGCTGTAACCACTTATTTAACTTACAAGCAGAGTGCATTGTGTGAAATGCTGGGTGGGATGAATCACAAGCTGGAATCAAGATTGCTGGGAGAAATATCAACAAACTCAGATCTGCAGATCATACCACTCTAATTGCAGAAATCAAAGGGGATCTAAATAGCCTCTTGATGAGGGTGAAAGAATAGAGTGAAATAAGCTGGCTTAAGACTCAACATTAAAAAAAAAAAAGAAGAAGATCAGGGCATCTGGTCACATCACTTCATGTCAAATAGAAGGGG
Organism: Cephalophus harveyi; assembly: GCA_006410635.1. Lineage (NCBI taxonomy): Eukaryota > Metazoa > Chordata > Mammalia > Artiodactyla > Bovidae > Cephalophus > Cephalophus harveyi. The sequence goes on from SJYT01005809.1 coordinate 159,189, forward strand.
AAAAAGTGGAAACAATGACAGCTTTTATTTTCTTGGGATCCAAAATGGTGACTGCAGCCATGAAATTAAGAGACGCTTGCTCCATGGAAGAAAAGTTAAGGCAAAGCTAGACATTATATTAAAAAGCAGAGACATCATTGTTGATCAAAAAAAAAGTATAGTCAATGTATGGAGTAATGTATGGAGGTGAGAGTTGGACCATAAAGAAGGCTGAGTGTGAGTGCTGAAGAATTGATTCTTTCAAATTGTAGTGCTGGAGAATACTCGAGAGTCCCTTGGACAGCAAGGAGACTTGCTGTCAATCCTAAAGAAAATCAACCCTAAATACTCATTCGCAAGACTGATGCTAGCTGCTGGAGGATTGCGACTCTTCTTCCTTCTCTGTCTGCCCTCTGGTGGATGAAGCTAAGAATCTTGTAGAAGCTTCCTGATGAGAGGAACTCAGTTCAGTTGTTACTCAGTTGTGTCCAACTCTTTGTGACTCTGTGGACTGCAGCACACCAAGCTTCCCTGTGCATTACCAATTCCCAGAGCTTGCTCAAACTCATGTCCATCAGGTCAGTGATGCCATTCAACCATCTCATCCTCTCCTCTATTATCCCCTTCTACTTCTGTCTTCAATATTTCCCAGCATCAGGGTCTTTTCCAATGAGTCAGTACTTTGCAGAAGATGGCCAAAGTATTAGAACTTCAGCTTCAGCATCAGTCCTTCCAATGAATATTCAGGACTGATTTCCTTTAGGATTGACTGGTTTGATCTACTCGCAATTCAAAGGACTTTCAAGAGTCTTCTCCAACATCACAGTTCAAAAGCATCAGTTGTTTGGTGCTCAGCTTTCACTATAGTCCAACTCTCACGTCCATACATGACTACTGGAAAAACCATAGCAATGACTAGACAGACCTTCTTTGGCCAAGTAATATCTCTGCTTTTTAAAAAACTGTCTAGGTTGGTCATAGCTTTTCTTCCAAGAAGCAAGCATCTTTTAATTTCATGACTACAGTCACTATCCTCAGTGATTTTGTAGCCCCCTCCAAAATAAAGTTTCTGACTGTTTCCATTGTTTTCCCATCTATTTACTATGATCTGATGGGATAGGATGCCATGATCTTAATTTTCTAAATGTTGAGCTTTAAGCCACCTTTTTCACTCTCCTCTTTCACTTTCATCAAGAGGCTCTTTAGTTCTTCTTCACTTTCTGCCGTAAGAGTGGTGTCATCTGCCTATCTGAGGTTATTGATATTTCCCCTGGCAATCCTGATTCTAGCTTGTGCTTCATCCAATCTGGCATTTCTCATGATGTACTCTTCGTATAATTTAAATAAACAGGGTGAAAATATACAGCCTTGACATACTCCTTTCCAAATTTGGAACTAGTCTGCTGTTCCATGACTGGTTCTAATTGTTGCTTCTGACCCTCACAAGGTTTCCCAAGAGACAGGTAAGGTGGTCTGGTATTCCCATCTTTTGAAGAATTTTCCACAGTTTGTGGTGATCCACACAGTCAAAGGAGAAGGCAATGGCACCCCACTCCTGTACTCTTGCCTGGAAAAATCCCATGGATGAAGGAGCCTGGTGGGCTACAGTCCATGGGGTCGCTAAGAGTCTGACATGACTGAGGGACTTCGCTTTCACTTTTCACTTTCCACTTTCATGCATTGAAGAAGGAAATGGCAACCCACTCTGGTGTTGTTGCCTTGAGAATCCCAGGGACGGGGGAGCCTGATGGGCTGCCATCTCTGGGGTCGCACAGAGTCGGACACGACTGAAACGATGCAGCAGCAGCACACAGTCAAAGGCATAATAAAGCAGAAGTAGATTTTTTTTTTCTGAAACTCTCTTGCTTTGTCAATGATCAAGTGGATATTGGCAATTTGATCTCCAGTTCCTCTGTGTTTTCTAAATTCATCTTGAACATCTGGAAGTTTAGCTTGAACATCTGGAAGTTCATAGTTCATGTACTGTTGAAGCTTGGCTTGGAAAATTTTTAGCATTCCTTTGCTAGTGTGTAAGATGAAGGCAATTGTGTGGTAGTTTGAACATTCTTTGGCATTGACTTTCTTTGGGATTGGAATGAAAACTGACCTTTTCCAGTCCTGTGGCTATGGTTGAGTTTTCCAAATTTGCTGGCTTACTGAGAGCAGCACTTTAACAGAATCATCTTTTAGGGTTTGAAATAGCTCAACTGGAATTCCATCACCTCCACTAGCTTTGTTTATGGTAATGCGCACTTGACTTTGCCTTCCAGGCTGTCTGTCTCTAGGTGAGTGATCACACCATCATGATTATCTGGTCATGAAGATCTTTTTTATATAGTTCTGTATATTCTTGCCACTTCTTAACATCTTCTGCTATGAGAGGAAGTGGTGGTTGGAAAAACTGTGTTGCTCTGGTTGACAGGGCTATGCTTGGTAAAACTTCAATTCAATTATCTGCTGATGGATGGGGTTGCATTCCTTCTTTGTTAGTTGTTTGGCCTGAGGCATCCAAGCTCTGGGGTTTAGGGCCATTATGATAGTGTTAATGGTGACCTCCAAGAGGACTTAGGCCAAGAATCCCCTTCCAGGGCCACAGCTGCCAGTGCCCTTGTCCCCACAGCAAGCCACTTCTGACACACACTTTCATAGGAGACCCTCCAACATTAGCAGGTAGTTCTGGTTCAGTTTGTCAAGAAGCTATTTATAAAGACCCCAGTTTGGCATCTTTCCTAGAGAAGTCAGTCCATTTGTTGCTGTCTTGTAGAAATGCATTTGGATTATTCACGTCCCATATCCATAGTGTTTATGGGGTATTAATGCAAAGAGACTGGTTCCAGTCTTTGTGTGGTTAGAGCCCTTGATATGATAGCTGCCATACAACCTCACTGTGCTGTGCTTACTCACTCAGTTGTATCCAACTCATTACAACCCCATGGACTGTAACCCACCAGGCTCCTCCATTCATTTCTATTCTTCAGGCAAGAATACTGGAATGGATGGCCATGACCTCCTTCAGGAGATCTTCCCAACCCAGGCATGGAACACAGGTCTCCCACATTGGAGGTAGATTATTTAACTTCTGATCCACCAGGGAAGCCCCCAAAACCTCACTGCACTCTGCTTAGTTGCTCAGTCACGTCCGACTCTTTGGGAACCCATGGACTAGATTACCAGGCTCCTTTGTCCATGGGGATTCTCCAGGCAAGAATATTGGAGTGGGTTGCCATGCCTTCCTCCAGTGAATCTTCCCAAACCAGGGATGGAACCCAGGTCGCCTGCATTGCAGGCAGATTCATTACCATCTGAGCTACAAGGGAAACCCAAAACCTCACTACCCCTTCTCCAAATTGTTTTCCTTGCCTGAGATAGACTCAGGCTTTTTGACTTGCACTTTCCATCAAATTCTGAAACAAAATGGAAGAGAAAGAAACGTACATCTATTGAGCATCTCCTATGAGCCAGACTCAAAACACTTTGAAGAGCTGTAATCTTCCTATGGACTTGAAAACTTGGCAGTATTAACCTTATAGAAGAAATTATTTCAGAATGATTAATTAAACTGACCTAGGTCACACCAAGGTCCACCAATAGCTGGTAAGTTGTGAAGTCAAGCTTCAGATTCAGATCTATTAATTGCAAAGTTTGAGTCTCTCCATTGTACCAAGCCCACAAGCATCCAAGGCATAAAAAGAAATTCCAGGTGGGCAGAGCATAACTTATTATCTCCATCTACTCAGACAAATACACTAGTTTGAATAGTCATTTTTCAAATATTTATTTACTCAATGTCTTATGTGGTAGGCACTGTAGTAGTTGCTGCATTTGAAGTAGTCATAGCAATTTTTGAATTCCAAAAGAATTTCTGTCAACATTCTCCTGGTTGTTGTTATTGTTCAGTCACTAAGCCATGTCCAGCTCTGTGACCCCATGGACTACAGCATGATATGCACCCCTGTCCTTCACTAACTCCTGAAGTTTGCTCAGATTCATGTACACTGAATCAGTGATGCTATTTAATCATCTCAGCCTCTGCTGCTGTGTTCTCCATTTGCCTTCAACCTTTCCCAGCATTAGGGTCTTTTCTAATGTGTGACTTTTTGCATCAGGTGGCCAAAGCATTGGAGCTTCAGCTTCAGCTTCAGCTTCAGCATCAGTCCTGCCAATGAATATTCAGGATTGATTTCCTTTAGGACTGACTGGTTTTATCTCCTTGCAGTCCAAGGATTCTCCAACAACACAATTTGAAAGAATCAATTCTTCAGCATTCTGCCTTTTTATGTACCAGTTCTCACATCCATACATGACTACAGGGAAAACCATAGCTTTGACTACACTTTATTTTAATTGCTGCTGTTCAGCAGTGAAGTCACTGCTTTTTAATATGCTGTCTAGGTTTGTCATAGCTTTCCTTCCAAGGGGCAAGCATCTTTTAATTTCATAGCTGCAGTCATTGTCTGCAGTGATTTTGGAGCCCAATAAAATAAAATCTGTCATTGTTGCCACTTTTTCCCCTTCTATTTGCCACAGAGTGGTGGGACCAGGTTCCATGATATATATTTTTTTAATATAATGTTGAGTTTTATGCCAGCTGTTTTTGCTCTCCTCTTTCACCTTCATCAAGAAGCTCTTTAGTTTCTCTTCACTTTCTGCCATTAGGGTGGTGCCATCTGCATTTGAGGTGATTTGTATTTCTCCTGGTAATCTTGATTCCAGCTTGTAATTCATCCAATGTAACATATCATGAGATGTACTCTGCACAGATGTTAAATAAGCAGGGTGATAATATACAGCCTCGATATATTCCTTCCCAATTTTGAATCATTCCACTATTCCATGTCTAGTACTAACTTGCTTCTTGACCTGCATATAGGCTTCTCAGAAGGCGGGTAAGGCAGTCTAGTATTTCCATATCCTAAAGAATTTCCCACAGTTTGTTGTGGTCCACACAGTTTATTCAGTTTATTAACTTTTTACAAACCCCCAAAAAATACACTACAATGAGTCAATAGTAGAATAACTTATGCAGAAGAATGGTTAAGTGACCTAGAGGAAAGAAAGGTATAAATCACTGCCACAGAACAGAATACAGAAAAAAAAAAAAAGGAAAAAAAATGAAGACAGGATGAGACCTCTGGGACATTAAACACACCAAATTCTGCATTAAAGGGCTCCCAGAAGGTGAGGAGAGAGAGAATGGACCCCCCAAAAAATTTGAAGAAATAATAGCTGAAAACTTTCCTAACTTGGGAATAGTCAACCAAGTTCAGGAAGCACAAAGTCCCAGTCAGGATCAACCCAAGGAGGAACACAACAAGACACATAGGAATCAAATGGAAAAAAGTTAAAGATAAATTATTAAGAGCAACAAGGAAAAACTGACAATGTATAAGGGAACTCCCATAAGTTTATAAGCTGATTTCTCAACAGAAACTGCATACCATAAGTGAATGGCACACTATATTTAAAGTATGAAAAGGAGGATTCACAAACAAGTATACTCTACCCAGCAAAGGGAATTCTCTAGCAGGAAACACAAGAGAAGGAAAGGATCTACACAAAATAAACCCAAAACAATTAAGTAAATGGTAATGGGATCATATGTATTAATTACCTTAACTTTAAATGGATTAAATGCATCAACCAAAAGACATAGACAGGCTGGGCTGATGAAAATATGTGCATCTGTGTATTTCCAATCACCACATCACTCTACTTAACCCCTAAATTGTATGTAATTAGTTTATACTGTTAGGTTAATCTTGCTTGGAATTGTAATTATCTTCTATTTTTTGTCTAGCTATTGATTATGAAAACTGATAAGTATCTTTTACTGTTGTGATTATGCTTATTCTCTTAATATCACTGCATCATGAGTGGCCAACAAAAAATAACAGAATTCTATATTACTAAAACTACCATTTAATAGAAAAACTTGCAATCACTTTTTAAAATATGGATTGAAAGCAGAATTATCTTAGAAGCTTTTTGAAAAATACAAATGCCCAGACATTGTTATATATATATATATATATATATATATAACCTTCAGCAATAGTTTTTGTTCAACTACCAGATAACCAAATGCTCATTGATTGCATTGGCCATGATAAAATCAAGATACATTCTCTTGAAAATGTAAGATTCAAACATAGAAGACTTAATTTTATACAAAATGATGAATAATTGGCTGTTGGGTTGCAGGGCGTTGCTTGGTTTTGCTTTTTCCAAGTAGTCATAGAAGTAGAAAATCTCACTTTTTTCAAGGAATTATGGCATGTAGCTTAGACACAGCTTACTCCAAAAAACCCTCTACCACCTTTAGGAAAATTTTCTCTAACTAAAGTGAAAGTTTTCTATTCATTCTATACTTGACTACACTTCACTATGCTTAGATGCACAATCTTTTTGTTGTCTATTTCTCTCTGCCTATATCTGTCCCTTTTCTTAGAGTGCTGAAATAATTTTAAATTATACTGGGCAATATGTAGCATGCTTTTTCCCTACAAGGATCAGTTCCTGACATTTTACCGGGTAAAGGTCATTCTCTTCAGCTAGTTGAGGAGACAAGGACACTCATGTTTACTCCTGATAATTAAGAATAATCTTAAAAGGAAAAAATAATTTACTTTACATAATATGAAAAGAATAGTAAAGGTTCCTCTTTGGGAAAGGAAAACACAAAATTAGACAAAGAAAATTAGACATAAAGAAACAGAAACTGTCTTTGCAAACTATTATATATAAGATGGATAAACAACAAGGTCCTACTATAACACAGGGAACTATATTAAATATCCTGTAATAATTAATAATGGAAAAGAAAAGGAACATATGTATGTATAACTGAGTCATTTTGCTATACAGCAGAAATTAAACACAAGAGTTTAAATCAACTGTATTCAATAAAATATTTTTAATGAAAAAAAAATGTAGTTTCTTGATGAAATGTAGGCCTGAAAATATGCTTCAAGGACAGGAGTAACATATGTGCTATAAGCAGAGAACTCTTGAGTGCTAGAGCAAAGATGTAAATTGGGGCTATGTCATGAAAACAAAATTTAAACCATAAAATGTGATTTCTGATGCAATTTAAGAGAGATCTATGAGAAATAAACTTCAGAAAACTGCTCACATATATCAGTCTATTACAGGTGCCTGGCAAAACATTTCTGTGAAAATACACAATATATCATATGGATAAACCTGACCTGAGTTTTACTGTTCCGTATATAAACTCATTATGTATATAAAGTAGAACAACATAGAGCAACAGTTCATTGCTCTAATCCAGGTTGATCGAGTGAACTTGAAATAATCTATCAACTTTGTGTAGGAGCAACAAGTACAATCACCATCTCAGAAGGATTCAAATGAGTGGCAAATGCAGGTCTGATCATATTCATGTTATAGGGATAGGTGGGTGGAGAATAGACCAAGATTTCTTGAACACATGCAATGGGCCAGGTGTCTGCAAAGCACATTACATTCTCTCATTTCAACTTCTCCATAATTCTGAGTCAGATACCACTGTCCTCATTTCACATTTGAGAGAATTAACACCGAGAGAGGTTGAGTTACATAAGCAAGGACACATAGGAAGCAGATACTACATTGGAATAGAAGCCTCACGAAAGTGTCTTGGATATCACTGTAGTGTGAACTCTTAAAACACTGCATGACACCGACCCCACCACTTGCCCAGACCATTTCTCCAGACTAGCCTATAATGAATGCCCCTTCCTTGTGCTCTGAAAATGGTTTATGAGGAGCAAAATAGAGGCAGCCTGGCATCTAGAAATCCTGGCATTGTGCTCAGAGGCAACAGACCCAGTTCTAGGCACAGTCACTTACTACAGCTATGACTTTGGAGATGCCATTAGGCCCCTCAGATCTCAATCTTCTTATCTCTGAAAAGAGTATAATACCCATTTATTATCTTTATACAGCTTCATAGGCTATATGCTGGACAACTCCAGACTCTGTAATCTGTGAGTTAAACTGTGTGCTGTGAAGCTATATTACACAGTAGCCCTGCTTCTGGGTGAAGGAACTTGGGCACAGGAGAAAGAAGCCACAAATGGAGCCAAAAAAAAAAAAAAAACCTGAATTCAAGTCAGCACTACCACTCTCAAGCTATGCAGGCTGTTCCAACTTCTTCACTTGTAAATAGTAACAGAAGTATGTACCTTATAATATATATATATATATATATATATATATAACCTTCAGCAATAGTTTTTGTTCAACTACCAGATAACCAAATGCTCATTGATTGCATTGGCCATGATAAAATCAAGATACATTCTCTTGAAAATGTAAGATTCAAACATAGAAGACTTAATTTTATACAAAATGATGAATAATTGGCTGTTGGGTTGCAGGGCGTTGCTTGGTTTTGCTTTTTCCAAGTAGTCATAGAAGTAGAAAATCTCACTTTTTTCAAGGAATTATGGCATGTAGCTTAGACACAGCTTACTCCAAAAAACCCTCTACCACCTTTAGGAAAATTTTCTCTAACTAAAGTGAAAGTTTTCTATTCATTCTATACTTGACTACACTTCACTATGCTTAGATGCACAATCTTTTTGTTGTCTATTTCTCTCTGCCTATATCTGTCCCTTTTCTTAGAGTGCTGAAATAATTTTAAATTATACTGGGCAATATGTAGCATGCTTTTTCCCTACAAGGATCAGTTCCTGACATTTTACCGGGTAAAGGTCATTCTCTTCAGCTAGTTGAGGAGACAAGGACACTCATGTTTACTCCTGATAATTAAGAATAATCTTAAAAGGAAAAAATAATTTACTTTACATAATATGAAAAGAATAGTAAAGGTTCCTCTTTGGGAAAGGAAAACACAAAATTAGACAAAGAAAATTAGACATAAAGAAACAGAAACTGTCTTTGCAAACTATTATATATAAGATGGATAAACAACAAGGTCCTACTATAACACAGGGAACTATATTAAATATCCTGTAATAATTAATAATGGAAAAGAAAAGGAACATATGTATGTATAACTGAGTCATTTTGCTATACAGCAGAAATTAAACACAAGAGTTTAAATCAACTGTATTCAATAAAATATTTTTAATGAAAAAAAAATGTAGTTTCTTGATGAAATGTAGGCCTGAAAATATGCTTCAAGGACAGGAGTAACATATGTGCTATAAGCAGAGAACTCTTGAGTGCTAGAGCAAAGATGTAAATTGGGGCTATGTCATGAAAACAAAATTTAAACCATAAAATGTGATTTCTGATGCAATTTAAGAGAGATCTATGAGAAATAAACTTCAGAAAACTGCTCACATATATCAGTCTATTACAGGTGCCTGGCAAAACATTTCTGTGAAAATACACAATATATCATATGGATAAACCTGACCTGAGTTTTACTGTTCCGTATATAAACTCATTATGTATATAAAGTAGAACAACATAGAGCAACAGTTCATTGCTCTAATCCAGGTTGATCGAGTGAACTTGAAATAATCTATCAACTTTGTGTAGGAGCAACAAGTACAATCACCATCTCAGAAGGATTCAAATGAGTGGCAAATGCAGGTCTGATCATATTCATGTTATAGGGATAGGTGGGTGGAGAATAGACCAAGATTTCTTGAACACATGCAATGGGCCAGGTGTCTGCAAAGCACATTACATTCTCTCATTTCAACTTCTCCATAATTCTGAGTCAGATACCACTGTCCTCATTTCACATTTGAGAGAATTAACACCGAGAGAGGTTGAGTTACATAAGCAAGGACACATAGGAAGCAGATACTACATTGGAATAGAAGCCTCACGAAAGTGTCTTGGATATCACTGTAGTGTGAACTCTTAAAACACTGCATGACACCGACCCCACCACTTGCCCAGACCATTTCTCCAGACTAGCCTATAATGAATGCCCCTTCCTTGTGCTCTGAAAATGGTTTATGAGGAGCAAAATAGAGGCAGCCTGGCATCTAGAAATCCTGGCATTGTGCTCAGAGGCAACAGACCCAGTTCTAGGCACAGTCACTTACTACAGCTATGACTTTGGAGATGCCATTAGGCCCCTCAGATCTCAATCTTCTTATCTCTGAAAAGAGTATAATACCCATTTATTATCTTTATACAGCTTCATAGGCTATATGCTGGACAACTCCAGACTCTGTAATCTGTGAGTTAAACTGTGTGCTGTGAAGCTATATTACACAGTAGCCCTGCTTCTGGGTGAAGGAACTTGGGCACAGGAGAAAGAAGCCACAAATGGAGCCAAAAAAAAAAAAAAAACCTGAATTCAAGTCAGCACTACCACTCTCAAGCTATGCAGGCTGTTCCAACTTCTTCACTTGTAAATAGTAACAGAAGTATGTACCTTATAGGGTTGTTCTGAGGAATACATGTAAAACACTTGGAACTTGTAGTCAGTGCTTCAGTACTTTGGCCACCTGTTGCAAACAGCCAACTCATTGGAAAAGATCCTGATGCTGGGAAATATTGAAGGCAGAAGAAGAGGGTGACAGAGCATGAGATGGTTAGATGGCATTACCAATTCATCAGACATGAACAGAGGCAAATTCCAAGAGAAGGTAAGGGACAGGGAGGCCTGGCATGCTGCAGTCCATGAGGTTGTGAAGAGTCAAACATGACTTGGTGATTGAACAAGAGCAACAGTCAGAATTTGAGAGACAGCCAATTATTATATTTTGTTATGCTATATAGGAAAAGGAGTATGTCAAGGCTGTATATTGTCACCCTGCTTATTTAACTTATATGCAGAGTACATCATGAGAAATGCTGGACTGGAAGAAACACAAACTGGAATCAAGATTGCCGGGAGAAATATCAATAACTTCAGATGTGCAGATGACACAACACTTATGGCAGAAAGTGAAGAGGAACTAAAAAGCTTCTTGATGAAAGTGAAAGTGGAGAGTGAAAAAAATTGGCTTAAAGCTCCACATTCAGAAAACGAAGATCATGCCATCTGGTCCCATCACTTCATGGTAGGTTCCAAATAGGAAAAGGAATACATCAAGGCTGTATATTGTCACCCTGCTTATTTAACTTATATGCAGAGTATATCATACAAAATGCTGGGCTGGAGGAAGCACAAGTTGGAATCAAATTTGCCGGGAGAAACGCAGATGACACCACCCTTATGGAAGAAAGTGAAGAACTAAAGAACCTCTTGAAGAAAGTGAAAGAGGAGAGTGAAAAAGTTGGCTTAAAACTCAATATTCAGAAAACTAAGATCATAATATATGGTCCTATCACTTCATGGCAAATAGATCAGGAAACAATGGAAACAGTGACAGACTTTTATTTTGGCAGGGGGATGCTCTGAAAATCACTGCAGATGGTGACTGCAGCCATGAAATTAAAGACACTTGCTCCTTGGAAGAAAAGTTATGACCAACCAAGACAGCATATTAAAAAGCAAAGACGTTACTTTGCCAACAAAGGTACATCTAGTCAAAGCTCTGGTTTTTCCTGTATGGATGTATTTTTTTCACATATGGATGTGAGAACGGGACTCTAAAGAAAGCTTAGTGCCAAAGAATTGATGTTTTTGAACTGTGGTGTTGGAGAAGACTCTTGAGAGTCCCTTGGGCTGCAGGGAGATCCAACCAGTCCATTCTAAAGGAAATCAGTCCTGTATATTCACTGGAAGGACTGATGCTGAAGCTGAAATTCCAATACTTTGGCCACCTGATGTGAAGAACTGACTCACTGGAAAAGACATTACATTTTTTAAGTTCACCTCAAGGCTATGGTTTTTCCTGTGGTCATGTATGGATGTGAGAGTTGGACTGTGAAGAAGGCTGAGCGCCGAAGAATTGATGCTTTTGAACTGTGGTGTTGGAGAAGACTCTTGAGAGTCCCTTGGACTGCAAGGAGATCCAACCAGTCCATTCTGAAGGAAATCAGTCTTGGGTGTTCTTTGGAAGGAATGATGCTAAAGCTGAAACTCCAGTACTTTGGCCATCTCATGCGAAGAGTTAACTCATTGGGAAAGACTCTGCTGCTCGGAGGGATTGGGGGCAGAAGGAGAAGGGGACGACAGAGGATGAGATGGCTGGGTGGCATCACTGACTCGATGGATGTGAGTTTGGGGGAACTCCGGGAGTTGGTGATGGACAGAGAGGCCTGGCATGCTGCGATTCATAGGGTTGCACAGAATCAGACACGACTGAGCGACTGAACTGAACTGAAGTCATATTCAATATATTGATTCTTTCAATCCAAGAATAATTTGTTCATCTCTATCATCTTTGATTTCTTTCATTAGTGTTTTATTAGTTTCTCTACTTGAAGAGATTCATCCATTTAAGCCATTCTTCCATCTCTTTTCTATTTATTTGTTTCAGCATAAGATCAAATTTTGGGGAATCTTCCAAGGCAAAATGAACCCTGGATTAGCATATTAATGAGAATGAGATTTGCCTCCATGAACATCTATAAAGGATACAGTTTTCACTTTGCATTGGTACTACAATGACATACAGTAACCTATTCTTAATCTTTGTCAATTATAAAATCACTCAAAAATGATCCCAGCACATTCTATGCTTTTGATTGAAAAACAAGATAAATACCAGGTGAATAAAAATTTATTTGTCATGTTTTAGTGCCTTACACATTAAGAAGGAAATTAAAATTAAGTAGGTAAATGGATGGATAGTCCTTAGTGACTGTGATCTTTTAAAATAAACATTCTATTGTATCAGGATTCTATATATATTAAACTTCTCAAATAAGCAAAAGATAATTAATAGAAAAAAATAGTACCAGTCTACTAG
>SJYT01005809.1:172320-222503 GCA_006410635.1 Cephalophus harveyi
GGATTATAGCAATGTCTATCTTAATAATAATAGAAGTAAAATCTAATCAATCAGAAATATTTAATGATTTCCAGACACATAATGACCTCTACATGAATAAAGTTATGATAGCAGTTTAAATTTAGAGATTAGAGAACACAGACATTTATAAAAGATAACAAAGAATACTGAACTCCAAACCCAATTGAATTATCCTTACAAAAGTTTTCTAACTAGAGGTGCCACATAGACTATAGTCATCAGAAAATATTTAATTTGTATTGAACACTTGCTTTAAATCAACAAGGACATGAAAATTATTCCTCACATTTTCTATTCAAAAGTTTGTCAGAAATACATACACAAAAGACACACGAAAATATGTAACATAAAAATATCCATTCAGGACTTTCAAAGGGATGTTTGGACTGACTGGAATGATATATAATGCTGCCTGAAGAAAATGCTCTCTGAGAGATGTCTGTCAGTGAATTCAGACAAGTGAGTTGGCTGTTGCTGAGATACTGGCTGTGTTCAGCTATAGTTCTTAAGTGAAGAACTTCTTTATAATTCTTTTGAAAAAGAATTATTTTGCCTGGTATAATTCAGGATTGTGAAAATGATAGTGAATATTTTTCAGAATCAACAACATATTTTCTAGAATTACTGTGTGCCAGTAGCTACAGTACCAAGAAAGTTTGTACCCAGCTGCCCCTAATATTTCTTGGATACATCTCCTGCTCTCACTTTCTGGGAGTATGCACATTTCCCCTGTATTCTCCTTAGAGCTGTAGCCACATCTTTATTTCTCAAGCTGTAGATGAGTGGGTTGAGCATCGGAGTGAGTATGGTGTAGAAGGCAGATACAACCTTGTCTTTCTCTGGTGTGTGATATGATTGGGGCAGCACATTGGTGTAGAAGGCTGCCCCATAGAAAATTATCACCACCACAATATGGGATGAACAGGTAGCAAAGGCTTTGCGCCGGCCCTCAGCAGAGTTCATCCGATGCACTGTGAGCAGGATGCGTGTGTAGGAAACAGAGATGATGGATATAGGGATGAGCAGCATCAGCACACAGCAGGTATACATCAGGGTCTGGTAGAGCGATGTGTCAATACAGGACAGCTTCAGTACTGCTGGGATCTCACAGAAAAAGTGATTGATCTCTCGGGACCCACAGTAAGGGAAGCTCATGGTAAAGGGAGTCAGCATGAACCCATCCAAGGAGCCACCAACCCAGGAACCCACCACCATAAACAAGCAAATCCTGCGGTTCATGAGGAGAGGATATCGAAGAGGGTTGCACACAGCCACATACCTGTCATAAGCCATGAGGCCCAGCAAGAAGAATTCCCCTCCAATCAGGGTCAGGTAGAAGAAGATCTGAAGTGTACAGCCCAGAAAGGAGATGGTCTTTTCCTTGGACAAGAGGTCTTGCAACATCTTGGGGACAGTGATGCAGATGTAGACAGTATCCATGATGGACAGTTGGCTAAGCAGGAAGTACATGGGCGTGTGGAGGTGGGAGTCTGTGTGAATGAGCAGAATCATGACCATGTTGGCTGTTACAGCCACCAGAAAGATGGAGAAGACCACTGCAAAGATAAACCCAGGGAATGTGGGATGTGTGATGAGGCCCAAGAGGATGAAGTCAGTGGAATTTTGAAGAACCATCTCCATGGTTACATCACATAATAGCTCCTCGAACTGCAAAGACAGGAAGATGTTAGATTAATAAATAATCCAAAATTTAGGGAGGGCCTACCAGGGATAGGTATTTATTTTGTAGATAGGGAAAGTGAGACACAGAAGTTACATAATTTGCCTGGGGTCACGAGTGCAGAGACAGTGTTTAGACCCAGATAGTGGCCCTTAACCACTCTGCTAGATTGCCTTTTAATGTGTGTAAGTACATAAAGGCTCTGTATATGTCCTCTACTATTATTATTATCTAGATAATTATCTGGAGAAGCCAATGGCACGCCATTCCAGTACTCTTGCTGGGAAAATCCCATGGACGGAGGAGCCTGGAAGGCTGCAGTCCATGGGGTCGCTGAGAGTCGGACACGACTGAGCAACTTCACTTTTGCTTTACCATGGATAGTATGTCAGAAGCAGAGTGACATAAAGGAAAGAACATCAGTTCAGAATCATATTGAATCCCAGTTTTGGCATTAATTGTCTATGTAACATTGGACAGAAAATTAATCTATAAACTAACTCAGTTTCATCACTTGTGAAAAGTTGTCATAGGTCAATATCTCTGTAGGCTGATATAAGATATAAATGTAATAATTTATACAGTATTGTTTTCAAGTTTTTCTTTATTTTTATTTTGAACTATCTTCTGTATATATTTTATAATCTTATTTTAGAAAGAAAATTTCTTCAGTTTGATAACTGTGCCTTACCCTTCATATTGTCTTGCAATCAATATGTATGGGTAGATTAAAATTGCGCTCTGCCATTTAATATTGCATTGTTAACATCATGGACATCCATTTGTGATTTCATAAACTGATAAAGAATAAGCATGAAGCCAATAAATTTAGATAATTTGGCTGCTATTATAATTAAGCTGCTTTGTGAATGGTTGGAACATCAGGAATTAACAGGCAGTACTACTAACTTTAATTAATGATCAATATCTGTGGCGTATGGTTAGATGTTTTTCTGCCAAGGAAGTTCATGGTTTTGGCACAGGTCATTTTAAGTACTTGGATCCATTTTTTTTTTTCCTCACAGAATAATTTAGGGTCGTAAATATCAAATGAGTACCACCTTAAATGTATTCTACAAGCAAGGCTTTGGATTCTTCATCATTGTGGTCTTTCTGATTGACACCACTGAGTGGACTGAGATTTTATGATTTAGAATGGCCTCATATCATTTCATAGTGACCTAAGCAACTTTTTAATTATTGTTCAGCCAAACATTAACAGTTTTTCTGACATTCTGAAAGTACGAAAATTTTATATTGTCCTAGGAATCCATTACTACTTGCTTTGTTTTTTATTTTTAATTCCTTAACAATTATATTTCTACATTGTTATCTGTCCTCTATGTTTATAAGTAAAGGCAACTCTAGATAGAAATGAGATTCTTGAATTGAGGAAAAAAACTCAGTTGAACTAGATGGAATGAACTCTTGCATCTTTTATTCTTGAGAGATGTAAAAGTGCACTTCTTAGATATATTCAGAAAGGTTTTCTTTCTTTTTTTCTCGCTCATCTTTCTCTTTTAGCTCTTTTCCTACTAATACCAGATGTGTATAAGAGACAGTACTAATACTTTTTTCTTTTTCTTTTTTATTTTATTTTATTATTATTATTATTATTTTTACTTTACAATACTGTATTGGTTTTGCCATACATCAATGTAGTTACTAATACTTTATCTGGACTTTTAAATAAATATATAGTCTTTGAGGTATTAAGAATGAATTAATCTTTATGCTGAAGCAGAACTATTAGGAACAATGCTGACTTTTTCTGAGTGTTTATTAAAGATGTAATTATACTATAGGCTAGGTAAATGAGCAAAATTTCAGAGGAAGAAAGTAAAAAGCAATTTTATGTTGACCTGTGTTGAAACTTTAATATACCTTTTCAACTGAGAAGGAGAAAAACAAATGCCTGGGTAAACCAGCATAAACCTTACCTAAATATCAAATATCAGCTTTCAATAAGTTTGATAAAAGTCAGCTACTTCTGCCTTTTTAAATATGTGAAAGATTTGCTTGTGAAACCCACAGCTCTGAATCATAGACATAGAAATTAAATTTAAGATATTAGAATTAAAACTGTGTTTATGGAGCTCTGCAATAACTGGTTGGGATAAAAATATTCATGCAGGCAGACAACAACTTTATCTTGATTGACAATCCTTTTTTTCACTTAAACACATTGTAGATTTTATGTGCACTACTGACAGTATGAAATCCACTCTTAATCATCACTTTGAAAATACAATGAAAAACTGAGATAGTCAAATAATCTGAAAATTGCCTAAGGAAAAGCTGCTTTGCAATCAAAATATGGGTCAGAGAAATTTATTTCACACATACACTCAGATTGGAGTCTACAGAATATTCAAAATGGTAAATCATTCTCATTGCCTCCGAACTCTTTGATTAAAGAATGCAAAATTTTCAAACTCCAGATCCTTTCTTAGAGTAGATCCTAGAATGTTAAAATATATTAATAAAACTGAGGGAGCAGAAAGATATGTTGTAAACTAACTTTATTTCTAAAGCAATCAGAGTTTCAGTGAATAAAAGAACCTCAATTTGGATCCAAGCTGCTTCTCTGTGTATGTGTGTGTGTGTGTGTGTGTGTGTGTGTGTGTGTGTGTGTGTGTGTAAGAGAGAGAATATTTAAGAATAGGGAATAGATCCTGTTAGAGGAACAGCATACTAAGAGGCTTAGCACAAAGGTGTATGTGTTACTTTTGTCAGTGAATCAAATATATAAAACTAATGTGACACACGATCAAAATATGTATTTAGCATTATACTGTGGTATATTTGACACGGCAACATCTACATTATGAGCACAATGACATGTCATGATTTAATCTATTTGCATCAGTTCCCAGTATCTAATTTTAACATTAGTTAAACATTTAACACTCTAATTTTAACACTACTGACTACTGTTTAATGTAATGTGTGATTTGATTTACACATACAAGATACTGGATTCCATTCCCCATTAGGTAACCTTTCTACCACTATCATCATTATTCCCTAGTCTCAAGGTTTCTACCATTTCCTTCTTTAATTACAATCCTTCTAAAAATTAGAAGAAAAAAATGAAACTTTGTATCTGCATGGCCCAAGGTTCAGGCTTTTCTGTTGTTCAAGACAGAGAATGCCCCACCTCCAGAACTGGCATAACATCATGTAGTATAGCTACATAACCGCCTGGTATGGCAGAGGCTAGGGTATGGGAAGATCCAGCCAAGGTAAGAAGAGTACTGTGAGTGGAGACACTGGATCTCTGCCGTGGGAAAGGGTGGGTAAGTTTTGCAAGAGGCCTTGATTTTTTCTCTGATATGCCATGTGGAGAGTAAATGTAAGGAGATTAAAGAGGGTTCCTGTGCAAGGTGCTAGCTGGTAGAAGCGGAACCTTTCAGGACAATAAGCCTGAAATTATTCTGAGAGAAGCCACAGAAGTCTTGACACAATTCAGATCCTTGCAACATCTTGTAAAAAGAGGCCTTCAAGTGAGATCAGGGAGAAGGACTACTGAAGATAAGGAGGTCTTGGACCAATCCTTTCTGATTCACTGTATGTACAATTGACAGGGAGAAGGTCTGATTCCAGATAGTTTAGTTTTCATATCAAAGACAAGCTAAGACTTTTGCTATCTCTAATAACTGACTAGTCCAGGGAGGGGCAGTCTCTCCACAGCTAGAAATGTTAAGATGTCAAAATACTGTAAGATACAGAAGATTTAAATATGTACATATAGTTAATCATAAAGTGTTAATTCTAATACCAGGTGCCAACTTACCTAAAGCATACTTTTAAGGGTATACCTTGATGCTGGGAAAGATTGAAGGCAGAAGGAGAAGGGGCTGACAAGGTTTGAGATGGCCGGATGTGACCACTGACTCGATGAACATGAGTTTGAATATGCTCCAGGAGTTGGTGATGGACAGGGAAGCCTGGCGTGCTGCAGTCCATGGGGTCTCAAAAGAGTTGGACACAACTGAGTGACTGAACTGAACTGACTAAAAGGTGTGGTCAGTGTTCTGGAAACAATAAGTACATCTGGCTTCCTGGAATATTGCATGAAGGGTCTAAATTTAAAGCTGTCAGATGCCAGGCCAGCTACTTGTGATGTCAGTTTGTGCAGAGGTAAACGGAAATCAAAGGATCAGGCACAGGGGACATCTACTGTCTACTCTGCTAGTGCTATAGGGGAGTAAAGAATCAGAGGAAAGGAACAACTGCACAAGACCAGGAATGACAGAGGAACATAAAAAGCTGATACCTTTAGCTCTAAATGTAACATGCTCATTATTGCATGATGCGATCTAAGTTTCTGACATGTAGACACAATCCTATTCTGCTTCTGTGATTCAGCCCAGTGGTCTCTGATAGGACCATGGTAAAATCTTTTAAGGGAATTTCTTTAAGAAATGCTGCTTGTCTATTAAAAATAATAGATTTTATCTTTTGAGCACTATGAGAGCATATGACCATGCCTATGGAGTAAAGAAGGGAGAAGGGAGCATAGAAAATAATAATAATAATAAAAAGAAATAATTCAATATATGTTAATCTCACTCTAAGGATGCAAAAACCTCTACCCACACCTTTTTCCATACAAAAAGGTTGACTCTTGCCTTAAAAATATTCAGAGGGGAAAAAAAAAAAAGGAAAACATATTCAGAGGCCAATCCATGCTTTTCATTAGTAATACATATCTTAGACATTAAAGTCTAAAAATTACTCATCATGAATACTAAACTAGATCTTTCAAACATCAGCCTTTTTTACATACCCTTTTTCTCTTTAGTAAGTTCATTCAAGCACCCATAAACTAATACTAGATTCCCCTATGCTTCCTATTTCATGCTAAAGTATCCCCTTTCTGAGAACTGAATGTACAAATTTATCCTCCTTAAACCTGAAGATAGTTTCTAATAGTCTTAGAGTGATGCCTAAAGAAAACATTACAGTGTATGGGAAGTGTTCTATTTGGTTCCATGAAACTATTAACTCTTACCTCAGAGCAACTGAGTCCAGACCTTAGTTAGGCAACATTGAAATGTCAGCCTTTTAAAATACTTGGATATGAAGGTGGGGCTAAGATAAAAGTAAACATTTAATTAATATTAGATTTCAGCATTTTGCAGGAGAAATCCCTAGGTTAGTAATTAATCTATATTTACTGGGCTCACCTTGTGCATAAGAGGAAGATCAGCCAAAGTCCAATCCTCTTACCAGAGAGTCTATTCTTTTCCAAAGCAAAAGTTATAATTGCTTCTTGAGATTTTTTTCATAAAACTACTTATCTAACCCTGGTATCTCTTAAGAATAAAAAAAGCATGCAATGTAGAGATGAAAGTAAAGATCATTCTAAAGTTAAACTTCTGTTGTGATCTCCCCATTTTCATTTCTAATTTTATTGATTTGATTTTTCTCCCTTTGTTTCTTGATGAGTCTGGCTAATGTTTTATCAATTTTATTTATCCCCTCAAAGAGCCAGCTTTTGGCTTTGTTGATTTTTGCTATGGTCTCTTGTTTCTTTTGCATTTACTTCTGCCCTAATTTTTAAAATTTCTTTCCTTCTGCTAACCCTGGGGTTCTTCACTTTATCCTTTTCTAGTTGCTTTAGGTGTAGAGTTGGGTTATTTATTTGAATTTTTTCTTGTTTCTTGAGGTACACCTGTATTGCTATGAACCTTCCCCTTGGCACTGCTTTTACAGTGTCTCACAGGTTTTGGGTTCTTGTGTTTTTATTTTCATTCATTTCTATGCATATTTTGATTTCTTTTTTGATTTCTTTCATGATTTGTTGGTTATTCAGCAGCGTGTTGTTCAGCCTCCATATGTTGGAATTTTTAATAGTTTCTTTCCTGTAATTGAGATCTAATCTTACTGCATTGTGGTCAGAAAAGATGTTTGGAATGATTTCTAGTTTTTTTTAATTTACCAAGGCTAGATTTATCACATGTGGTAAAATTTTCCAGCCATTTAGAATGCTATTCAATAACTAGTTAATGTTTCTTAAAGAATAGTCTATATCACTTATAAAAAATATAAAAGCCTTCAATTAGAAATAGAATTATTTGAATATCCTTTTCCTTCCAGTGTGATGTAGCTCAATACAGAGCCACCAATGGTATACAACCAGGTATTGATGTCCCCGGAGAAGGAAATGGCAACCCACTCCAGTATTCTTGCCTGGAGAATCCTGTGGACAGAGGCACCTGGTGAGCTGCTGTCCATAGGGTTTTACAGAGTCGGACACGACTGAAGCGACTTAGCAGCAGCAGCAGCAGCATTGATATCCTCAACGCTAAATGTGTCTGATAATACCTGAGCAGGTAGAGCCACCAGGAAGTTGATTTGGCAGTCAACAACCACCTCAATTTATCCCAATGACTACCTTTTTTTTTTTTTTTAATGTCCATGTCAGGAAAATGGTTGAGAAGTGCTGCTATAACAAGTTGGTCTTCTATTATTATTATTACCAAGTTTACAAAGGAAAATAACACAGCTTCTGAACATGACAATTTTTGTTGGTAAAGTGTCAGAGTCTAAATTATTTATATATAATAGATATTTTGTAACTTCTCAAGGTTTTCTTTCTTTTTTTCTTGCTCATCTTTCTCTTTTAGCTCTTTTCCTACTAATACCCTTCATCTCCTTTAGCCTTTTCCAGTAACAGTCCTTATACAGAGGTAGAAATAGACCTATATTATAAGATAGTAATTCTTAAAAAAATTTTTTTTAAATATAAACTTATTTATTTTAATTGGAGGCTAATTACTTTACAATATTGTATTGGTTTTGCCATACATCATCATGAATCTGCCACAGGCATACACGTGTTCTCTTAGATTCTAGATGTTTTGTTTAACCTCAGATAATTTTGTTTGCCTACCCCATTCCAAAGTGCTACCTGGCATTTAGAGTGAATTCTTGGATAAAATTCCAGTATTTATCATGATATTTTTAGGAAGCTCTTTCTAAATTTCTAGAATTTAGTTCTCTGCTGATGTTCTTGAAAGACAGAGGCACATATCAGGTTGCCTAACTGGAACTTCATACATGAAAGAAAAAAGTGTGAAGACACTGAGAGACCTGGGGGGAAAAATTCCAAAGCTGCCAGAATATTTAATCTAAACAATGACTCATAAATCACGTAATTCACCCATCTTCTGGTGAGAATGATTAAATGCAAAGCCTTAGAGGATATGCTAAATATCCATGAAACTAGAATAAGGATTCCTCGATTGCAACCACAGTTCAACCATTTCCCATATGTCTTTGGGAATGGGATTCTGTTCTCAGGGTTTGTTTTTCCATCTATTAAATGAAAAGGTTTGGCATAATCACTTCTAAGGTTACTCCAGACTCAAATTTTCTACGATGCAGAATTCAAGTAATGCTTCCTTCTTTTCCTTTTTAATTCTCATTACTTTATTATGTTTACTTCATCTGAAATAATCCCTCACTATAACCAAAATAGACAATATTATCTATTGTTTACAAGTAAGACAGTGAAGAAAATCATGTTTAGAGTATTTCTATTTCTCTTGAGATTATGGAAGATGCTCTGGGATATCTCTAAACAAAGACTGGGAGTTACTAAAATATAAGTCTATACTCTAAGTAAAAAATTGTTGATGCAAATATCAAAGAAGCAGTCACAAGCAGATGACAGAACTTACCCAGAGCACACATGAAGGATCAAGCATGTAAGACAGAAAGAATGCCCAATCTTAGTCTGAGAATGAGGTCTCTGCTTCTCTGCTTAGAGATGCAAACAACTTTCTCTAAATTTACCTTGCTCACTGTGGAACAGTAGATCCTCAATGCTGGGGAAAATCCGTCTATTTTATTTTACTTTTTAGCTTCTTCAGACTAAAACTTTCTTTTTTTATTTACATTTTCATTTTATAATGGATCATAGTTGATTAACAACATTGTGTTAGTTTCAGTGATTCAAAAAAGTGATTCAGTAATGTTGAATACATACACATGTATCCTTTTTTGAACTCTTAGACTAAAAATTATGTTGAAATAGCAGAACCAAAGAGACCTATTGAGCACACAATTAAGAATGTACTATTAGATTTGTCTACATTTCCATTATGCAAACCAAGTGGTCAAACAAGAGATGACAAGGGTGAACGTCGACATTCTAGGAATCAGCGAACTAAAATGGACTGGAATGGGTGAATTTAACTCAGATGACCATTATATCTACTACTGCAGGCAGGAATCCCTCAGAAGAAATGGAGTAGCCATCATGGTCAACAAAAGAGTCCGAAATGCAGTACTTGGATGCAATCTCAAAAAAGGACTGTGAAGAAGGCTGAGCGCCGAAGAATTGATGCTTTTGAACTGTAGTGTTGGAGAAGACTCTTGAGAGTCCCTTGGACTGCAAGGAGATCCAACCAGTCCATTCTGAAGGAGATCAGCCCTGGGATTTCTTTGGAAGGCATGATGCTGAAGCTGAAACTCCAGTACTTTGGCCACCTCATGCGAAGAGTTGACTCATTGGAAAAGACTCTGATGCTGGGAGGGATTGGGGGCAGGAGGAGAAGGGGATGACCGAGGATGAGATGGCTGGATGGCATCACGGACTCGATGGCCATGAGTCTGGGTGAACTCCGAGAGATGGTGATGAACAGGGAGGCCTGGCGTGCTGCGATTCATAGGGTCGCAAAGAGTCGGACATGACTGAGCAACTGAACTGAACTGAACTGAACTGGCTATGGTTAAGTACATCTAACCAAGACAAACACATCTATGTTAAGTAGTTTCTATTAAAATTCTCTTTATATTAAAACCTTATCTTCTCTTTCATTTTATTGCCAACACACTTCAGAAGCCCATTTTAAAAGTTCCTGAAATCCCCAAGCCCCTAGTTATCCTAGTAATCTAGAATAATTAAAATCCCTTGATTCACTAGAGAAGAACAGCATCATTACCAAGAGCAATGAGACCTGGAGCATAGTCAATAAAACAAAAAATTGGGAATAGATAAATTGCAAGAGCAAGGGAGAGAGAGAGAAAAAAAAAAGAGGAATGTGTTTGGGAAGTAAGAATTGTTAGGAATGGAAAAGGGAGAGGTATACATTGGGGAAGATAAATAATTTGTAGAAAAAAAGGAGAAAAAAAGCAAAAATTGAGGAAAAGAAGATCTTACTATGTCCAAATATGCCTTGGATTTGCTAACACTACTGTAGAGGGGAGAAACTGGACTGATGTTGAAAACAAATGCATTATAAGACATGTGACATTTATTTTATTCATTTAGTTTATATCATCTGAGTGTCAACTATAAGTGTCTCTAAGCTGGAAAGTGTCAGGCAAGTGTAATCTCCTCGGTTCTGTCTCATCTCAACAAAAATTTGAAGCAATGGACATTAGAGCCCTTGGCGCGTCACAGCTCTTGGACAGACCGTTTTATAGCTCTCGGGTTTTGAACAGACCCTGTTATAGCTCTTAGATAGGTCAGAGTTAACAGCTCCGTGTTACAGCTCAATTTTATTTAGAAAATAGCAGGAAAATACACCCTCAAGGTGTGAGGACATGCTGAACCAAAGATGAGAAAAGAAGAGAGGGCCCCGGCCCTTTGGCTCCTCTTTTTATATGTTTTTCCTCCCCCGGGCCTGTCCTATGTAAACCGGGCTAGCCAGGAGTGCTCTTTGTTCTACCTGAGGTCCTCACACTGGTCCTGGGATCTTCCTTTGTTCTATTTTCACGGGCTTTTTCCTTCCTTGTCTTTTAGCCCCGCCATTCTGGACTCCTATTCCTATTCTAACTACCTAACAAAAGAAAAGTAAATATTCTCTGGCCCCTTTTAATTCACTATTTGGAAAAAGAGAGGGATCATCAACCCCTACACAGGTGGCTATATAGCTCCCTTCCAAGAAGCGTTCTTCATACAGGGTCTTCTTGCTTGTTTTCTTCTACTTCTGAAGTCAGGTAGAATTTAGTGTGAAGTGAGGTTAGGATATCTATCCTCTCATGATACACTAAGGCAATGACCATTGTTTTTGAGAGAGTTAATTTAGGTAGATTGATAAGGAGTCAGAGGCCCTCAAGGAGGAAGGGGTCCAGGGCCCTCCAGGAGGAGAAAGAGGCGCGGGGCTCTCAAGGAGGAGAAAAGGACAAATGGGTTTTTTTTTCTACATTCTTTCCTCTTAGTCACATAAAATGCTTTTTCTTGAAGCCCAGAGCTAATGGCTCAAGAGTATGTGTTCCCTTAAACTCTGTACTAAAGATTATATAACAACAACACATCTTACTCAAGAACATGTTTCTCCTTTTTAACAAGAACCTTCTGACTAATCTTGTTATCTTAAGACATTTGTTTCAAGAGTGGGTCTGTTAAGATCTTTCTATTATTAGTTCTAATCTTGTTAATTTAAGGTGTCTGTTGTGGGAGTCAGTCTGGTAAAAGTATATAAGGCCTTGATAAGATTAGCAAGGGGAGCACACTCCATCCCCCTTCTAATGTCTATGTCAGAAGTTTTCTCTGTCTTTTTTCACTTTAATAAAACTGTGCTACACAAAAGTTCTTGAGTGATCAAGCCTGGTCCCTGAACCTGAAGCTAAATCTTCTTCTTTGGAGATCACAAATCTGACATCGTTCACTGTAAGCTATCATTTTATCACAAGTATGTGCTGTGGACAGACTAACATCAGTCCTTGAAACAGTTTCTGAATGTTTTAATAAAGGTCTTATGTTAGAGTTAGAGGACATTAATCACCTCTGTAACCTCATCTCTGCAAGAGGAAATGCTAAGTACAGTGTCAAGACACAAGACCACTTCTGGTATAGAAACGGGTGAAGAAGGCAGGTTTCACTGCTTCCTCTCTATAGTGTTGTGTCAGTTATAATAATACCTCATGGCATATAGCACCTTCCAAAGCTAAAGTTGCTTTGCACCAGTTATATCGTGTTCTTTTAAAATTATTCCTCTGAGGTAAGAATTAAGTTAGAATGTTCTAATTTAATACCTTGAAAAAGAGGGTTTCAAGAAATTAAATTAATTTGTTCAACCAGACATAGAGAGGTTGAAAAAATTAATTTTGTCTGTAATTAAAGTTTAATAAGTGGTATAATACCAAGGCATCTTTTTAAATGTGAGTACAATTTTTCCAATCTATTTCTTTTCTATCCAGAAGCTATTTGTAAAGCATATTCACTATTCCTATATCATAAAAAGCCAAAATTTCTGATCTTGGCATGAATCCTTCTCTCCATGACACAAGTGTTAGAAAATAAATTCCAAGGACTAGGTTGAAGGTTTCTAGGAAATCTGGACAAAATGGTGGAGTCTTTAAATTTGACTCCAACTTCTGTTTATAATATAGGTGTTATTGAGAGAAAATAGGACAAATTTTTACATTTAGGAATACTAAACAATATTATTTTTCACACAGGTAGAAATGTAACATAGGAAAGTAAGATGCATTAGAAAGTTCTCTAATATGTTCCTCTTTTTTTTCCAAGATGTAGAAGCATTGGATTTTCTGAAACATGTCAATTCCCAGCTGACTTATACATCTTCTGACCACTCTGATATTAATAAAATTTTAGATGAGCTTACACATAATTACATTCTCATTTTTGTAATGCAAAATGTTTTCCTTTTAGAAAATTAAGTCTAAGATAAGCAAACTTGAAGCTATAAAGGTAGAAAGGCAGAAAGACTGAGGACTCAAAATAGAAGGAGTTTGGTCAAGTAGGGAAAAGCGTAGAAAAGAAAAAAGATGATGAAAAATAAATTTCTCTACTTCAGAAGACTATTGGTTAACCACAATTATTCAAGTAATTAAATTATTAAATAAAATAATTATAACTAAATTAAAATATTATAAAATTAAAAATAAGGAGTAGCATATATTAATTTTTAAAAGAATAAATCAACATTTAACTCTTAAAAGAGTTCCATTCTTTTGCATGAAAATCTTTAAAAATGAAATATATTAGGTCATCAGACAATTTAAATACAGTGAAAATGATATGATTTCAAACTACTCTGGATGTTCTTATTAAATTATATCATTAGGAAGGATAGAAAATGCAAAAGCCATCCATGTTTACCCATCTCAAAAGTACATTGGTCCATTATTCTGAGATTATTTTAGCAAAACTTCATGGGAAAAAAAAAGTAAAGGTATTGGTCTCTTCCAGAAATTGATGTTTACTATTGTGTCTACTAGCCATGTTAATAGAATTCAGTTGAAAAATTAATTACATAAAGTCAAACCAATTTTTAAAATAACGATACTGCCAATACTGGCTTGATTGAATTAAATGTTTTGGAAGGCTAAAACCATCATTTGTAAAAAATTCAGGTAGTTATTAAAACCGCATTTGAATACAATCAAAATAATATTGGACATATTGATGTCTTTGAAGTAGTCAATTTGTATGATGTTTAAAAAGAAACTGTAATGAGAAGCTAGAGGAATAGCAGAAGATTAGCATTTCTTTTGCTGTGACTGACTATGGCAGGAAACAAACATCTGTTCAGTGGGATGCAAAATTTGTCGAAAGCATATGGGTGAAACCATCTACTGAAACCCCTATTTTATTCCAGTTTCATTCAACACAATTTTGTAGAATCCTCTTATGTTTCAAAAGATGATGAAATCTTCAAAATGCTGCTGTAGGCTTTCTAAATCCCAGGATGCCTCACAGTTGCTGACATGCGGATGACCTGCTATATCCAGGCAGACAATGTTTAAATCCAAGGATGAGGATTAAGTCCTAAATCCTCTTCTTCAAACTTCTAGCAGCAAATGCAGTTTCTTTGGAAGGTGGTTACCTTCCTGAGGATGAGCACCTTCCCAGAGTTTTCTGTAGGGCCCCTGTGACGTCTTTGTTCCTGAGACTGTAAATAAGTGGGTTGAGCAAGGGCGTAAGGATAGTGTAGAAGGCAGACACAGCCTTGTCCTGCTCAGGAGTATGGTAAGAGTGAGGTAGCACATAGGTGTACATGGCAGCCCCATAAAAGAGACTGACAACTACCATGTGTGAGGAGCAAGTGGCCACTGCCTTTTTTCTCCCTTCTGCCTCATTCATTCTGTAAACAGTAATGAGAATCCTTGTGTAAGAGGCTGAGATGACAGAGAAAGGAATGAGGAGCATCATAATGCAGCAGACATACATGGCTGTCTCATAGGCTGATGTGTCTATACAGGAGAGCTTCAGAAGAGCAGGTACCTCACAGAAGAAGTGATTTATTTCCCGAGAAGCACAGAAAGGGAACTGCATGGTGACTGGTGTAAGTAAGAAGCCATCTATGGACCCTCCCAGCCAGGCTGCCATCACAATCAACAAGCAGACTTTGCGGTTCATAAGGACAGGATAGCGCAGAGGATTGCAGATGGCAACATAGCGGTCATAGGACATGAGTCCTAGAAGGAAGAACTCAGCTCCTGCCAAGGTCAGATAGAGAAAGTGCTGGGCAGTGCATCCTGCAAAGGAAATGGCCCTTTGCTCTACCATTTGGTCAACCAGCATCTTGGGCACAATGGTGGAAATGTACAAGATATCCATGATGGAAAGCTGGCTGAGTAGGAAGTACATGGGAGTGTGGAGGCGGGAGTCCAGGTGGATGAGAATGATCATCATTGCGTTGCTGGCTATTGAGATGACAAATACCAAGACGATAAGGGCAAAGAGAAGCCAGGGGAAATGTGTGTTGCTGAACAAGCCCAGGAGGACAAAGTCAGCATACATGGAATAATTCCTCCACTCCATAACTCTGTGGGATACACAAATGAGAGATGGATATAATAGGTAAAATTGGACACACAAGGTAAACGTTGGGTTGCTTAAAGTCTGATGTGGCCACACAAAAATCAAGACAAATTAATAAAATCTCTTTGTGTTATAGCCCACTATTTCTAATACTTCCTGAGGCTGATTTCAATTATAGATTGCCTTAAGAAATTAGTTTTTACCTTTGGGACCTAGGTAGACCCACCATCATTCAAGAAGTTGAAAACTTTCACTTTCTTGGAAAACCAGCCACAGAAAGCTTATGTCACACTATACCATCATTCATTCAAGGAAGATATTCTTAATTTACTATGACTTTTTGACTCTGAGGTCACAAGAAAACAATTTTATGTCAATTGGCTCAAGAATATTTATTTATTTACTTGTGCTCAAGCACAAACTTGCATTGAGATGGATATATATAAAACAGATAAAAATGAGATTTTTGACAGTATAGTTCCTCCCATGGACACAGCAAATCTACAATCACATGTGGAATAAGTCCCTGTGAAAGGAACATAAAAATTAAAGGAACAATAGCCAGAGCAAAGGGTAAAAATATAGCATCAAGATGGATAGTAGACACAGATATATGATCATACTAAAGGAAGAAACCATCACTCAGCAGTGGCAGTCAACAATTGAGAAGGATCACAAAGGTGTGCTTATAGGACCCTATATAGGACAGAAAAGCCCCCAAACACTTGATTTTAAAATAACCATGGGGAATGCATCAAAGAAAGCTGTAAAATTACAGCAAATGGAAAATCTCATCAAGGGCTTGCACGAAGACTTGACCCAAAAGCAGTCCAAAAACACCAGATTGAAATGTGCATAAACTTTATTACTAATCTTAAAGAATGTACTAGAGAGACAGGAACTATTTGGGATTCTACTGGGGAACTAAAACATCAGTGGGAGTCTTTTTTGTGATCTCAAACTACCTTGCTAATACTGTTTTTGGTGAGCATTATTTTAGACATTTCTGTCTAACCTGCAGTCGCTAGTATGCATACCATACTGAGAGCCCCATCTGCCCATTACTCCCATCTGGACCTCACAGCCAACTGAGCAATAGACAAAATCTCAGTAAAAGACCTAATAAAACAGAGATAAGAAGTCTACATGGTGAAGAATTAAAAGTATTTGTGATATAAATGTTCACCAAACTGAGGAGAAGAATGGATGAACAGAAAGCAGATTTCAACAAAGATATAGAGAATACTAAGTATAAGTTATAACTGAATTAAAAAAAAAAAACAAAACATTAGATTAGTCCAACAGGAGTTGGACAGTGTATAAGAACAAATCAGGAAGCTGGAACACAAAGTTATGGGATTCACCCAGAAGGAGCAGCAAAACTGGAAAATAAATAAAAAGTGGATACCTTAAGAGACCTTTGGGAACATCAAACAGAATGATATTTGCATATAAAATCTCTGAAAGATAAGAGAAAGAACCAGAAAAAATATTTGAAGAAGTAATGGCTGAAAATTTCCCTCATATGGGAAAGGAAATAGACATCCAGGTCCAGGGAGACCAGAGACCTCCAAATAAATAAATCCAAAAAGACACACATCAAAACATACTAGAATTAAAATAGTAGACTTAAGGATAAAGAGAAAATCCTAAAAGCAGCAAGAGAAAAACAACTTGTTATGTACAAGGGAAAACTCATAAAGTTATCAGCAGATTTTTCAGCAGAAATATTACACGTCAGAAAGGAGTGGCTTGACATATTCAAAGTGCTGAAAATAAAAACTAGAATTAAAATAGTAGACTTAAGGATAAAGAGAAAATCCTAAAAGCAGCAAGAGAAAAACAACTTGTTATGTACAAGGGAAAACTCATAAGGTTATCAGCAGATTTTTCAGCAGAAATATTACACGTCAGAAAGGAGTGGCTTGACATATTCAAAGTGCTGAAAATAAAAACACTTCAAAAGTTATTTTTTCAGCAAGTTCATCCTTTAGAACTGAAGGAGATATTAAGAGTTTCCCAGAGAAGCAAAGGGCTTCCCTAGTGGCTTAGACAGTAAAGAATCTGCTTGCAATGTGGGAGACCTGGTTCAGTCTCTGGGTTGGGAAGATCCCCTGGAGAAGGAAGTGGCAATCCACTTCAGCATTTGTGCCTGGAGAATCCCCATGGACAGAGAAGCCTGAAAGGCTACAGTCTATGGGGTGGCAAAGAGTTGGACACAACTGAGTGACTAAGCATACCACAGAGAAGCAAAAGCTGGAATTCACCACCACTAAAATGGCCTCACAAGAAATATTGAAAGGGATTTATTGAAACTGAACGAATGCCACTGATTAATAATATGAAAACACATAAAGTAAAATTTTTACTGAAAATGTAAGTATACAATAAAGATAGTAAATCAAATGCATAAGGCAAGCTTAAAAACAACAACAACAAAGCAAAAGTAGTAAAACATAGAGGGGATAGATAGAAAAGAAACTGAACGAATGCCACTGATTAATAATATGAAAACACATAAAGTAAAATTTTTACTGAAAATGTAAGTATACAATAAAGATAGTAAATCAAATGCATAAGGCAAGCTTAAAAACAACAACAAAAAAGCAAAAGTAGTAAAACATAGAGGGGATAGATAGAAAGCTTTGGAATGTATTTAAAGTTAAGTTGCTACCAACTTAAAACACACTACTGTTTACTTAGGATCTTATATTAACATATAAAACTAAAGACAAATGCAAGGAAAATATTTATAGGCAGTACACAAGAGGGAATGAGAAAAGGATCAAAACATAACACTAAAGAAAACCACCAAAATGTAAAAGAAGAGAGAAGGAGAAGAAGAAAAGATAGGAGCCAAAAACATGGCCAGAAAATAGTTAGAAAAATGGAAATAAGTACATCTTATCAAAAAAAAGAAAAAAGAAAAAAGAAAGAAAGCTCATTTGTATGCTGCCTTGAAGAGGCTCACTTCAGAAATAAGGACACACATAGGCTGAAGGTTAAATGATGGAAAAATACATTTTATGCAAATGGAAATTACATGAAGGTTGGTCTACCTATACTCATATCACAAAATAGATTTTAAAACAAGGACTATTAGAAGACAAGCAAAGGCATTACATAATGGCAATGGGATAAATTCAGTAAGAAAATATATTTACAAACATATATTCACAGAACATGGGGCACCAAGATATATAAAGCAAATATTAATGGGCTTAAAAGGGGAGATTAAAAACAATACAATAAAAATAGTAGACTTTAACATCTCACTTTTATCAGTGAAAAAATCGAGACAAAAAAGATCAATAAGGAAACAATGAACTTAAAATATACATTAGTCCATATAGACTTGACAGATATATAGAACATTTCATCCATAAGCATCAAAATACACGTTATTCTCAAGTATATTTGGAGTATTCTCCAGGATAGATCACATGTAAAGTCACAAAACACATCTCAGTAAATGTTAGAAGACTGAAATAATATCATCAATATTCATTTATAAAAAAAAGTCTCATCAAAATAAGTACAGAGGAAACGTACTTCAACATGATAAAGATCATATATGAGGAACTCATAGCTAATGTCATATTCAGTGGTGAAAAGCTGAAAACTTTTCCCATAAGACTGAGAGGACAAGAATGCTCTC
This sequence comes from Cephalophus harveyi, assembly GCA_006410635.1. Classification (NCBI taxonomy): domain Eukaryota; kingdom Metazoa; phylum Chordata; class Mammalia; order Artiodactyla; family Bovidae; genus Cephalophus; species Cephalophus harveyi. Next base: position 191,431 of record SJYT01005809.1, read on the forward strand.
TCTCACCACTTTTTATTCAACGTAGTATTGGAAGGACTAGCCACAACAACTAAGCAAGAAAAATAAATAAAATGAATCCAAGTTGGAAAGGAAGAGAAAAACTGTCACTATTTAAAGATTATGTGATGCCATGAATGAAAAACTCTAAAGACTCCACCAAAAATTTATTAGAACTAATAAAAAACTTAATAAGGTCTCAGTAGAGAAGGAAATGGCAACCCAGTCCAGTGTTCTTGCCTGGAGAATCCCATGGATGGGGGAGCCTGGTGGGCTGCCGTCTCTGGGGTCACACAGAGTCAGACACAACTGAAGTGACTTAGCAGTAGCAGCAGAATACAGTTATAATACATTACCAAACCAATCTCACTTGTGGTCACAATAAAATGAATAAAATACATAGGAATAAGTTTAGCCTAAGCAGTAAAATCTTTTATATTAGAAATGATAAGACACTGATGATAAAAACTGAAAAATAAAAAAAAGATTTTGTATAATCATGAATTGGAAAAATTAATATTATCAAAATGTTTCTACTGCTCAAAGCAATCTATAGACTTAATGTAATTTCTATCAAAATGCCAAGTCATATTTCATATAATAGAACATATAATTCTAAAAATTGTATGTATGTCAATGTATGGCAAAACCAATACGGTATTGTAAAGTAAAATAAAGTAAAAATTTAAAAAAAAAAAAGAAAAGAAAAAATATATTAATATATCAGAGGTATATAACTAAAAATAAATAAATAAATAAATAAAAATTGTATGAAAATATAAAAGACCCCCAAATAGCTAAAATAATCTTGAGGAAGAAGAACCAAGCTGGGGGAATCAGACTCCCTGATTTCAGAGTATACTACAAAGTAACTAAAATAGTATGATCCTGCCACAAAAACAGACATATTCATATGAATGAATGTAACAGAATGGAAAGCCCAGAAGAAAAAAAATTCACACTTACATACAGACATACTTAGACAATTAATCTATGACAAAGTAACAAAGAATATACAATAGAAAAATCAGAGCCTTTTCAATAACCAGGGCTAAGAAAGCTGTACAGTTACATGCAAACAAATGAGACTAGACCACTATCTTATACCATATACAGGTATTAACTCAAAATGGATTAAAAACTTTAATGCAAAATCTGAAATCATAAAATTCCTAGAAGAAAACAAGTAATAATGTTACTGACTCTGCTTATAGCACTATTTTGTGGATCTGACTCCAGCAAGGGAAACAAAAGCAAAAATAAACAAATGGGACTACATTAAGCGAAAAAATTTCTGCACATTGAAGGAAATCATCTTCAGAATGAAAAGGAAACCCACTGAATGGGAGAATATATTTTCAAATGAAGAGCCCATTAAGGGGCTAATATTCACAGTATATAAAGAGCTCATATGACTCAATGCAAACAACAACAACAACAAAAATTAATTTTATAAGGAACAAAAGATCTGAATCGACATTTTTCCACAGAAGACATACAGATGGTCAACAAACATCAACAGTTGCTCAACACCACTAATTGTTAGGGAAATGAAAAACAAAATCAAAATGAGATATTATCTCATACCTTTTAGAATGACGATTGTGGAAAAGACAAGGAATAACAAATGTTGGAGGCATTGTTGAAAAAAAAGGAATCTTTCTAGTTCGTTGTTAGTAGGACTGTAAATTGATGCATGCACTATAGGAAAGATTATGGAGATTTTGCAAACAATAAGAACAGAACTACTATATGACCTATCTATTACAGTTCTGGGTATTTATCGAAGAATACAAAAACTCTAATTTGGAAAAATACATACACTCTTATGCAGCTTCACTGCAGCATTATTTGCATTAGCCAGGATATAGAAACAACCTAATGATCTATTGATAAATGAATGGATAAAGATGTGTGTGTGTGTGCAGAAACAGGGAATCTTCCCAACTCTGGATTGAGCCCAGGTCTCCCATATTGCAGGCATAGTCTTTACCATCTGAGCCACCAGGGAAGCCTAATCAAGCACTGCTGCTGCTGCTGCTAAGTCGCTTCAGTCGAGTCTGACTCTGTGCGACCCCATAGATGGCAGCCCACCAGGCTCCCCCATCCCTGGGATTCTCCAGGCAAGAACACTGGAGTGGGTTGCCATTTCCTTCTCCAGTGCATGAAAGTGAAAAGTGAAAGTGAAGTTGTTCAGTCGTGTCCGACTCTTCGCGATCCCATGGACTGCAGCCTACACGGCTCCTCTGCCATGGGATTTTCCAGGCAAGAGTACTGGAGTGCTCAATCATAAAAATAATGAATCTTGACGTTTGTGACAAGGATGGAATTTGAGGTAATTAAGCAAAGTGGAATAAGTCACACCGGAAGAAAATACTGTATAATTTCACTCATATATGAAATCTAAAACACACCCATACAATGAAAAAACAAAATAAAGCATAAATAAACTCATAGACACAGCAGATAGATTATTGTTTACTACACGGGAGGGAGATTGTGGGGAGAGTGAAATGAGTGAAGGATCTCATCTGTATGATGATGGATTGTAACTAAATTTATGGCAATGATTACTCTGCAGTGTATATAGCTATTTAACTATAATGCTATACTCCTGAAACTCACATAATGATTTAAAAGAAAACAGAAATGAAGGCTGTATAACTAAATATGGAGTGCTATGTAAGTAGTGAAAAATCTCCATCATATACTTCTCTTGTATACTAGACTCTAGTTCTCACAATTAGAATGCAGTTTGAAAACCATTGATCAAGATTATGCACTTTGACTATGAAAGGATAATAACTGTAACTGATTTTACCTAACTTAACCCTATTCTTGATATTTTTCTATATTGCAAAACTTGAGTATTTAGTTTATAGTTCTTGGATATTTGAAAATAATTACTCCATTTTGAAGAAAAAAAGCACAAAAGTTCTGAACTCTAGAAATAACCATAAATCATTAGAAGAAAGGCAATCAGGCAGAAATATTTAGAGTCAAGTTGTGTTTAATTATCTTTTTTCAGCAGAAATTAATAATTAATAACATAAATAGCTTGTATAACAATTAGATATAATTAATAACTAATACACAAATTTTAATAGAAAAATAAGTGAAAAAAAAATGGATTTAAATGATACTAGAGGGTATGATCTTCCAAAAGAGGGGCTTTTCTGTTTAAGCCTGATATTTAGTTATGCACATTTACTTATTTTACTTGAATAATATTTTACCACACTTAATGAAGTCCTAGGTTATTTGAACAAAAGTTCCTGTTGGTATCATATAGAACTGGACTCTCCAGTATGGTGCTACAAGCCACATGAGGCTGTTGAGGACCTAAATCATGGCTTTTCTGAACTAAGTTGTGCTGAAAGTACAAATAACATTAAGAATCAAAGGTTTAGTAAGACAACAGATATGCAACATATCACATTAGATTTTTTATATTGACTAAATGCTGAAATGATAATGTTTTGCATATACTTGGTTAAATAGCATTGATTAAATTTGTTTAACTTGTTTATTTTTATGTTTTTAATGTTGCTACTAGAAAATTTAAAATCACCTCTGTGACTCCCAACAGATTTCTAATGGGGAGCAATGTTGTAGAAGCTTCCCTTTCCCAAAATATGATTTTTCCAAATAGCTCTGTCCAAGCAAGTGTGTCAGAATTGATTAAAATCCATAATAGAAAGAACTGAGCACAAATTTAGGTTTAATAGCAAATTAGAAAGTAGTCAGAGCACGTTGATAACAGAGTGCTTAGTCCTTTTTAATTATTCATAAATATTAATTTGCTTTCCTCAACAACCCAACGAAACCCTGCTTTATCTATTCTGCATATTTTTTAAGTAATATTTCTCAGAGGCATAAGACCAGTGGGAGTATAGTAGCTTTCTGCCATTTTCCAGTAATCCAAAATAGATACCAATTCATTCATTTCATAAATATTTCCTGAGGCACACTGTGTGAGTCACAGTTTAAATTGTGAAAAGACCTAAAACAATATGTGAGACATGGTTCCTGCCTTTCACGAGTGTCGAATTGAGACAAATAAAAATCTCTAAAATAGATGTGGCCACAAGGGCACTGTAAGAATGGTTTTGATAATAACCTTTGTGGTTTTGATTTTTCCCCAACTTGTGTGTAAATGTAGAACATGAAAAGGGCAGAACCTTGTGATAAGAATTTAATGGAAGCGATGGAAGTTGAATTTCAAGGGCAGCTTCATGTGGAAACTCATATCGTGGATCCTCTGCACTTTTTACAAAACTAAGTCATGACAGATTAGATCTGTAACTATGAAAAGCACATTTTCAGCTAGGTTCTTATTTATTTGATCCACATTATATTCTTACAGATTTTCATCTTTTCATCCTTTAAATATTACAAGCTTTACATCAGGGCCTTTATGTACTGTTTTTCTGACATGAGTGCTTCTGTTTCACTCTTCCCCTCACTCCTCACTGTGTTAAATCACTAGGGAAATTAAAAGCAAGCACTCTGCAACAATTCACATGATGAAGAGAGAGGGAAATGCCCACTCAGACCTGCCCTTTAGAAACTTAATAAGAACAAGCTCCTTAGAGGACTTGGCTCCTTATTTCACTATAAATTCAGGGGATGGTAGATGGTTAGTAGAGATCAAGTACAGTGTTTGTTATTGGTCCATGGAAAATGTTAATGCTCATGAGAGACAAATGGGCCTCCAAATCTCTCTTTACAGGCAAAGAGGTCCCTAGCCCTGACCACAATGACTTCTAGCACTGCAACTCAATGATGAGTCCCTGGAGAGCTCAGCATTCTTCACAAAAGGAAAGAGATTTCAGCATCTCCACAATTCCTCTGATTTTAAAAGCAGGTTTGTCATACTCTATTAGTGTTGAATCATGTCCAGCATTTAGATAATTACAAAGCATATATTAAATATTTGAAAATAAGAAAATAGTAAGGAATCAACTGGAACTCTTGATGCCCCATACATATAGTAACTATTTCTATGCTTATGTAAATTTATTTTATCTTAGTAGATTTTCTATTTGATTATATCTACATATATTTAGTATCAATATCATACTAATACCAATATTAAAATAGTATATTAATATCAGTATATATACTAGTATTTCATACTGTTAAGTGTACCTTTTTATGTAGAAGTGCAGTTCTTACACAGTATATCATGGTGGTGAATAAAGTAATATGCAACTACCTGTTTCTTAATTGGTTGACATTCACATTGTTCATAAGTTTGATTACAATGTACAACACTGTGGGATGAATTTTATGAAAATAGGCCATGGAGAATGGGTTATTAGACTCGAAGTCACCAAATTGTTATACAAAGCCGATGACTAGTGATGCTAAAAGAACAACAAAAGAGCACATGTGTAGTGTGATACTGCAACATTCCCTGGTAGCTCAGAGGTTAAAGCGTCTGCCTGCAATACGGGAGACCTCGATTCGATCCCTGGGTTGGGAAGATCCCCTGGAGAAGGAAATGGCAATCCAGTTCAGTGTTCTTGCTTGGAGAATGCCATGGACGTAGGAGCTTGGTGAGCTACAGTCCATGGGGTTGCAAAGAGTCAGATACGACTGAGCGACTTCACTTTCACAAACTTACTTTAGTATGACTTTCTTTGATAATAAAAAAATTAACATATTATTGTATGTATATTTTGTCTTTCTATTATTTATTTTTGGGTTTCATTGTTCATGACCTTTGCCCTTTTTATATTGGCGATTTCTAAAAAAAAAATTAGCATTTGTATATACTTTAAAGTTGTATAAGTAAATATACTTTTCCAACAACAGGAACATTCTTGAAGCCTTACATTGAAACAAATCTGTATAGTATTTTCCAAAGCAGAGGAATTATCTACATCTTAATGTACACAATAAAGAATTGAGAGAAAAGAGATTTTCTTCTGGGAGCAGAAATCAGATCAAAAGATATAAAATTTAAATGAATAGTGCTGATTCATGAGTACCTATAATTGGAACATTGAGGTATATTAACCTCAAGATTCCCTAGTATGCCCCTAGTTTAAAACAGCTTCCCAATAAGTTCACAATAGGATACTATTTCAAATACCACATAACTAATTGAAAAAAAAGTCCTCAGAGTTACTTACCTCACACAGTAGCTCCCCCGAAATCTGATGGTCTGAAGTGAAGATCAAGTACCTACTGTACAGAGAAAAACCTTACAGAACTAAAGGAGTAACATGGAATTGTTCAGCAATTTTTAAGTAACTTTGGGTAGCTTAGAGGCATGAATAGACTTTTCAAACTGAAAGCTGGTATTCTAGATGAAGGCAAAGCAAAGAGAAGAAAAGCAAAGAGAAGGGAGTATATTAAGACAGAGTGATTATGGATTTAAATAATAAAATGGTACATTGGCTTGAGCAATTATTAACACATCTTGTTGGCTTAAGATTAAGTGTTGGCCCCAACCAAAGTGAGATACTTTCAAATAGGCAAGTATAGGCAAATAGATTGAGAACCTATAGATGGACAGGCTGAGTCCTTAAATGCCTAATAAATATGGTGCAAGGACAACTGGCACCAGCTACATTATGTAAGCCGGTACAAACAAAGAGAGCAAGCAATTTAAATAAGAGAGCCTGAATTATCAGAGTAGAATAGTACCCTCATTTAGAAGAATAATTGACATCAGCATATCAGTCCCTGGGGCACTTTGTCCCTAACCTACAATTACACCATTTATATAGGTGTGATTTGTTCATTTGCCTTTTTTTGAATAAATTCATAAATATGTATGACTTTTAAAAAATCATAAACCTGTCAATTTTCAAAGAATTGCAATAGTTAAGCTGCCCTCAAATAAATTAGGCTGTGGGATTCTATACTCAAACTAATTACTTTTTTTAGAAAAGAATTTTTCATGGCATTATTTTGAATCACTCTTTCCTTTTTCACATTTCTAACCCTTATGCACTCTTGTTCTCAAGAGTTAAAAAGGAAAATCCAATTCTCCTAATAAAGTACTGACTTGTTAAAGACACTACATTTTAGGCCTGTCACTAAAGCATTCACTTGGTATGTAACCATCTTATATTTCTTATAACTTGTTACTAGTTATAAGTAAAAATTTCAGCATTGAAAAACATTTAGAACATATAGAAAAACATTGAAAATATATAAGAAAATAAAATCTTTGAGTTACTTAAGGAATAAGGTCCCCTTTCCCCTTGTTGCTAATATTCTCCCAAGTGCCTATCCTCTACTCTTGGGGAAAAGACAAAACAAAAACATCAAAAACAACCAAACAAAAAAATCCTTTGACCAGGGTCTTTGTTATGTTGTTATCTCACTCTGTATCATCTGTTGACTCTTTATCATGCAATTCACATTTAATTGTGCCTTCTGTGTATGTAAATGAAGACAGGATTTCAGGTATTAAAGTTTAATATAGCAAGTCTTACTCATGATTACATAGCTATGTACAAACATATTGTCTTTGGATGAGGAAAGAAATCCTTTCAAATTACAAATTGAAAAAGCTAATAAATGCCAAGAAGAAATTCATAAAAAATACTAACATAACATTATTGTCATTTAACTGCTTGACACTTAAATTGTGTTTCCAACAATTTGGGGCTGCATATTCTGTGATTGTACTTTATAAGACAATGACATTTTTCTGTAAAGAGAAAGATAATTTTAATCTAGTGTGGTTGACTGAGAATTTTTTTTTTTTTTTTTCATAACTTTAGAAAAGCTCATTTCTGTGTCTTCGGCAGTTTTAAGGATTGTGATCCAATTTGAGATAACTGTCATTAAATTACTTTTTATATGGCTTGCCTTAGCCTGAACTTCCCAGAAATTTGATCTTAGAAAAAAAAAGAAAAAGAAAATGAATATTGAATTCTAAGTTTTTCTAAAGAAATGTGGTCCAGGTAGTCAAAGGGAAGGACAAAGGGAGATGGGGGTTGAAACAGGAAAAAAGAGAGAGCCAGTGTTAAGTTAACTTGATGTGGTGGCAACCACAAAAACTGATGTCTGGAAGTTCCCAGAGACCTTGGAAAATCCAGGTTAGATGCATTTTAGCACTGCCCTTTATAAGGAAGAATGGATCAACATCCATTAGCAGCCCACCAGGTCTTCATTAAGGTTTCCCTCCAGACTGTGCCTGCACAAACTCAGAATTTATCTTCCCTGGTAAAAGGGTTCCCATCTGGCTTATCAATATAAAGTCTGTTGGTTCAGAACATAGCTGATTTTTTGGGTGGTTCTTCTTGTTGAGTTATAAGAGTTTTTTTGTTACTCTGGATATTAGTCTCTATTCAGTTACACCATTTGCTAGTATTTTCTCCCATTACGTGGTCAGTTCTTTACTCTCTTGATAAATCATTTGATACTCACACATTTAAAAGTATGATTTAGCTCAATTTACTTATTTTTTTCCTGTGATTTTGGTTTTACATCCAGAAATCACTGCCAGATCAAATCTCAGAAAGATTTTCTCTTGTGTTTTCTTATAAGAGTTTTGTAGCTTTAGGTCTTACTTTTAGGCCTTTGATTCATTTTGAATTAAATTGGAAAGTGTGTGTTCTCCAACTTTGCTCTTTATTTTCAAAATGTTTTGGATATTTGGATTCCCTTGGGATTACAAATAAATTTTAAAACTCTTAATAGAGCCAGAAGCAAGTCTGTGGATATCAGATAAAGATGTAAATATAGTTAGCCTATAGTTAGAATGTATTTCTTTTGTAAATTTTCAAAAGGAGAATGGCTTATGACACAAAAATATATGTCACTTGATCACATTGCCAGGGGCACACCAATGGTCTGTAAATGATAATGGCTGCTAATTTTTCAGAACTGTTAATAGACACCAACATATCTATAAATCCTAATGAATACTCAGCAGGATGAATAACAGAGAGACCCATGGCTAGACAACTCATAGCACAATTACAGAATATAACAGACAAAGACAATTACAAAATGACCTAAAAAAAGAGGTTACTTAAAGTACAGACAGTTAAATTGAAAGTTGACTTCTTAATTGTAAACAAAGGAAGTCAAAAGATAGAGAAATACTATCTTCAATGAACTGTGAGGTATCTACCACAAATTTGTATATCACAAATAAATTGGTGGTGTAAATCACTGAGATTCTGGGGGTTGTATGTATTTCCTACAACAAGGTTTAGTGTTTGCAGACTAGTGTATTATTGCATTTTATAGATGTACAATAATATATATAAGGCTAGAAGACCAAAGAATTAGCAATGTATCTTGAATGTTCTGATATAAAAGTAGAATGAGTTAAAAATAAAATTGGTTTTTTGAGATAGTGGATACAGATAGATACATAGAGATAGATGTAAACATAGAATAGAGATTTAGATTCAATGTAATCTCAATAAAATTTACATATATAAATATAATTTGAAAAGCTGATTCTTTTCAAGAAGAGTGAAAGTGAAAGTTGCTCAGTCGTGTCTAACTCTTTGTGAACCCATGGGCTATACGGCCCAAGGAATTCACCAGGCCAGAATACTGGAGTGGGTAGCCTTTCCCTTCTCCAGGGGGTCTTCAAAACCAAGGGATTAAACCCAGGCTCCCACATTACAGGTAGATTCATTACCAGCTGAGCCACACAGTAAGGGGCCAAAAAAAGCAGCCAAGACAATGTTCAGTTCAGTGAATTCAGTTGCTCAGTCATGTCCGACTTTTTGCGTCCCCATGGACTGCAGCACACCAGGTCTCCCTGCCTATCACTAACTCCCGGAGTTTAACCAAGCTCATGTCCATTGAGTTGGTGATGCCATCCAACCATCTCATCCTCTGTCGTCCCCTTCTCCTCCCACCCTCAATCTTTCCCAGCATCAGAGTCTTTACAAATAAGTCAGTTCTTTGCATCAGGTGGCCAAAGAATTGGAGTTTCAGCTTTAGCATCAGTCCTTCCAATTAATATTCAGGACTGATTTCCTTTAGGATGGACTGGTTGGATCTCCTTGCAGTCCAAGGGACTCACAAGTCTTCTCCAACACCACAGATTAAAAGCATCAAGTCTTCGGTGCTCAGCTTCCTTTAAAGCCCAACTCTCACATCCATCTGTGACTACTGGAAAAACCATTACTTTGACTAGATGAACCTTTGTTGGCAAAGTAATGTCTCTGCATTTTAATATGCTGTCTAGGTTGGTTATACCTTTTCTTACAGAGAGCAAGTGTCTTTTAATTTCATTGCTACAATCATAATATGCAGTGATTTGGAGCCCCCCCAAATAAAGTCAGCCACTGTTTCCCCATCTGTTTGCCATGAAGTGATGGGACCAGATCCCATCTTAGTTTTCTCAATGTTGAACTTTAAGGCAACGTTTTCACTCTCCCCTTTCATTTTCATCAAGAAGCTTTTTAGTTCTCCTTCACTTTCTGCCATAAGGGTGATGTCATCTTCATATCTGAGGTGATTGATATTTCTCCCAGCAATCTTGATTCCAGCTTGTGCTTCATCCAGTGCCATGTTTTTCATGATGTACCCTGCATATAGGTTAAATAAGCAGGGTGACAATATACAGCCTTGATGGACTCCATTCCCTATTCGGAAACAGTCTGTTGTTCCATGTCCAGTTCTAACTGTTGCTTCCTGACCTGCATACAGGTTTCTCAAGAGGCAGGCCAGGTGGTCTGGTATTCCCATCTCTTTCAGAATTTTCCACAGTTTATTGTGATCCACACAGTCAAAGGGTTTGGCATAGTCAATAAAGCAGAAGTAGATGTTTTTCTGGAATGCTTTTTTGATGATCCCACAGATGTTGGCAATTTGATCTCTGGTTCCTCTGCCTTTTCTAAATTCAGCTTGAACATCTGGAAGTTCACAGTTCATGTATTGTGAAGCCTGGCTAGGAGAATTTTGAGCATTACTTTATGATCTTGTGAGATGAGTGCAATTGTGCAGTACTTTGAACATTCTTTGACATTATCTTTCTTTGGGATTGGAATGAAAACTGATCTTTTCCAGTCCTGTGGCCACTGCTAAGTTTCCCAAATTTGCTGGTATATTGAGTGCATCACTTGGACAGCATCATCTTTTAGGATTTGAAATAACTCAACTGGAATTTTATCACCTCCACTACCTTTGTTTGTAGTGATGCTTCCTAAGGCCCACTTGACTGTTTTCCCTTGGAAATGAACAGAAATCATTCCATCATTTTTGAGATTGCATCCAAGCACTGCATTTTGGACTCTTTTGTTGACTATAATAGCTACTCCATTTTTTCTAAGGGATTCTTGCCCACAGAGTAGATATAATGGTCATCTGAGTTAACTTCACCCATTCTAGTCCATTTTAGTTCACTGATTCCTAAAATGTTGACATTCATTCTTGCCATCTCCTGTTTGACCACTTCTAATTTGCCTTGATTCATGGACCTAGCATTTGTAAGGCCTCCTCAGACAGCTATTTTGCTTTTTTTGTATTTCTTTTTCTTAGAGGTAGTCTTGATCCCTGTCTCCTGTACAGTGTTATGAACCTCTATCCATAGCTCATCAGGCACTCTGTCTATCAGACCTAATCCCTTAAATCTATTTCTTACTTCCACTATATAGTCATAAGGGATTTGATTTAGGTCATACCTGAATGGTCTAGTGGTTTTCCCTCCTTTCTTTAATTTAAGTCTGAATTTGGCAATAAGGAGTTCATGATCTGAGCCACAGTCAGCTCCTGGTCTTGTTTCTGTTGACTGTATAGAGCTTCTCCATCTTTGGCTACAAAGGATATAATCAATCTGGTTTTGGTGTTGACCATCTGGTGATGTTCATGTGTAAAGTCTTCTCTTGTGTTTTTGGAAGAACATCTATTTCTGCTTTATTGACTATGCCAAAGCCTTTGACTGTGTGGATCACAATAAACTGGAAAAATCTTCAAGAGATGGGAATACCAGACCACCTGACCTGCCTCTTGAGACCTGTATGCAGGTCAGGAAGCAACAGTTAGAACTGGACATGGAACAACAGACTGGTTCCAAACAGGGAAAGAAGTAATCATTCTGTATATTGTCACTCTGCTTTTTAACTTATATGCAGAGTACATTATGAAAAACATGGGGCTGGAGGAAGCACAAGCTGGAATCAAGATTGCCTGGAGAAATATCAATAACCTCAAATATGCAGATGACACCACCTTTATGGTAAAAAGTGAAAAAACTAAAGAGCCTCTTGATGAAAGTGAAAAAGGAGAGTGAAAAAGTTGGCTTAAACCTCAACCTTCAGAAAACTAAGATCATGGCATCTGGTCCCATCACTTCATGGCAAATAGATGGGGAAACAGTGGAATTAGTGGAATTTTTCTGGGCTCCAAAATCACTGCAGATGGTGATTGAAGCCATGAAATTAAAAAACGTTTGCTCCTTGGGGGAAAGTTATGACCAACCTAGACAGCATATTTAAAAGCAGAAACATTACTTTGCCAACAAAGCTTCATCTAGTTAAGGCTATGGTTTTTCCAGTGGTCATGTATGGATATGAGAGTTGGACTATAAAGAAAGCTGAGAACTGAAGAACTGATGCTTTTGAACTGTGGTGTTGGAGAAGACTCTTGAGAGTCCCTAGGACTGCAAGGAGATCCAACCAGTCCATCCTAAAGGAGATCAGTCCTGGGTGTTCATTGGAGGGACTGATGTTGAAGTTGAAACACCAATACTTTGGCCACCTGATGTGGAGAGCTGACTCATTGGAAAAGACTCCAATGCTGGGAAAGATTGAGGGTAGGAGAAGAAGGGGATGACAGAGGATGAGATGGTTGGATAGCATCACTGACGCAATGGACCAGGTTTAGGTGGACTCTGGGAGATGGTGATGGACAGGGAAGTCTGGCATGCTGAGGTTCATGGGGTCGCCAAGAGTGGGACACAACTGAGTGACTGAACTGAACTGAATGGACCTAGCATTCCAGGTTCCTACGTATATAGCATCAGACTTTGCTTCTATCATCAGTCACATCCACAACTGGGTGTTTTTTTTTTTTTTTTTTTTTTGCTTTGGCTCCATCTCTTAATTCTTTCTGGAGTTATTTCTCCACTGATCTCCAGTAGCATATTGGGCACCTACCAATCTGGGAGTTCATCTTTCAGTGTCATATCTTCTGTCAGAACTCTCCACCATGACCCGTTCATCTTGGGTGGCCCTACATGGCATGTTTCATAGTTTCATTGAATTAGACAAGACTGTGGTTCATGTGATCAGTTTGCTTAGTTTTCTGTAATTGTGGTTTCCATTTTTTCTGCCCTCTGATGGAGAAGGATAAGATGCTTATGGAAGCATCCTGATGGGAGAGACTGACTAATGGGGAAGCTGGGTCTTGTTGTGATGGGCAGGGCTATGCTCAGTAAATCTTTAATCCAATTTTCTGTTGATCAGTGGAACTGTGTTCCTTCCCAGTCATTTCACTTCTGTTCAGTTCAGTTGCTCAGTCATGTCCAACTTTTTGCAACTCTATGAATTGCAGCATGCTAGGCCTCCCTGTCCATTACCAACTCCCAGATTTTACTCAAACTCACGTCCATTGAGTCGGTGATGCCATCCAGCCATCTCATCCTCTGTCTTCCCCTTTTCCTCCTGCCCCCAATCCCTCCCAGCATCAAGGCCTTTTCCAGTGAATCAACTCTTCACATGTGGTGGTCAAAGTATTGGAGTTTCAGCTTCAACATCAGTCCTTCCAATGAACACCCAGGATTGATCTCCTTTAGAATGGACTGGTTGGATCTTCTTGCAGTCCAAAGGACTCTCAAGGGTCTTCTCCAACACCACAGTTCAAAAGCATCAATTCTTCGGTGCTCCGCTTTCTTCACAGTCCAACTCTCACATCCATACATAACCACTGGAAAAACCATAGCCTTGACTAGACAGACCTTTGTTGGCAAAGTAACGTCTCTGCTTTTGAATCTGCTTTCTAGGTTGGTCATAACTTTCTTTCCAAGGAGTAAGCATCTTTTAATTTCATGGCTGCAATCATCATTTGCACGGATTTTGGAGCCCGAAAAAGTAAAGTCAGCCACTGTTTCCACTCTTTCTCCATCTATTTGCTATGAAGTGATGGGACCAGATGCCATGATCTTGGTTTTCTGAATGTTGAGCTTTAAGCCAACTTTTTCACTAGCCTCTTTCACTTTCATCAAAAGGCTTTTTAGTTCCTCTTCACTTTCTGCCATAAGGGTGGTGTCTGCATATCTGAAGTGATTGATATTTCTCCCAGCCATCTTGATTCCAGCTTGTGCCTCCTCCAGCCCAGCGTTTCTCATGATGTACTCTGCATAGAAATTAAATAAGCAGGGTGACAATATACAGCCTTGACGTACTCCTTTTCTTATTTGGAACCAGTCTGTTGTTCCATGTCCAGTTCTAACTTTTGCTTCCTGACCTGCATATAGGTTTCTCAAGAGGCAGGTCAGGTGGTCTGGTATTCCCATCTCTTTCAGAATTTTCCACAGTTTATTGTGATCCACACAGTCAAAGGCTTTGAACTCAGGTAGTCTCAAATTCAAAAATTCCAAGCAAATAGCACTGTAAATGGACTGCAGACTGTGAGCTTTGCTATCAATTCTCAGTAAATGAGACAGATCAAAACTGAAGGGCAAAATGTCAAAAATTTGTGAAGTTTCTAACTGTGGGATTTATAATTTTTCACATTCTTCTGCTTAAATCAATCTAGCTAATAGTCTAAAAGATCTCAAATAATGATTTCAGCCAAAATTTGGCTGTCATAGGTAGTGTCTCCAAAGCCATANTACTAGCGTGTGAGATGAGTACAATTGTGCGGTAGTTGGAACATTCTTTGGCATTGCCTTTCTTTGGGATTGGAATGAAAACTGACCTTTTCCAGTCCTGTGGCCACTGCTGAGTTTTCCAAATTTGCTGGCATATTGAGTGCAGCACTTTCACAGCATCAACTTTCAGGATTTGAAATAGCTCAACTGGAATTCCATCACCTCCACTAGTTTTGTTCGTAGTGATGCTTTCTAAGGCCCATTTGACTTCACATTCCACTAGCCATGGAAATTGCCCCATCATAATCCTGTGAACAGTGTCCTCCTTACTGGCATCTTCTAAAGTTTCCATAAGGTATCAAATAAGACAGTATTTTGCAGAATGGACAACAAATCATAAGTGAAACTTCCCTTTGATAAAATGGGCTGACGGTGTTTTGGTAGCATGATTGAGGGTCATTTTATTCCCAGTGCTGAGTTTCAAAGTGTGATTGTTAGGTTGGAGAACAAAGCTCCGGGAACAAAGAAGCAGATAAGAATCTGGATTTAAGTAAGTGTTATTTCCAATTTCCAAGAATACAAAGAGGCCTAATTGATCTATGGGAATTATAAACAAAGCCTGAATTGGCAAGATCTGGAAAATTTCACTGTGGCCATTACAAATATTCTTTAAAAGAAATTCTGGCATTTGGAATAGGGAAACAAAACCATTATTTTTCTGTGGAACAGAAACCTTTGTTTGCCTAGCCATCCCCTACCCTCAACAGGTCTGTTTGGGTATCAAGAACTGCCTTTTTTAACTTTTTTAAGAAAGATTTCTTTCTGGCTGTGCTGGATCTTCGTTTCTGTGCGTGGGCTTTCTCTAGTTGCGGGGAGCCAGGGCTGCTCTTTCCTTATGGTGCTCGGGCTTCTCATTGCCATGGCTTCTCTAGGCAAGCGGGCTCAGTGGTTTTGTGCACAGGGTCAACCACTTCACTGCTTGTGAGATCTTCCCGGACCAGGGATTGAACCCGTGTCCCCTGCATCAGGAGGCGGACTCTCATCCACTGTGTTGTGTTATGCTGTGCTCAGTCACTTCAGTTGTGTCTGACTCTTTGCGACCCATGGACTGTAGCCCTCCAAGCTCCCATGTCCTTGGAATTGTCCAGGCAAGAATACAGGAGTAGGTTGCCATGCCCTCCTCCAAGGAATCTTTCCAACTCAAGGATGGAACCCATGTCTCCTGCATTGCAGCCAAATTCTTTACCACTGAAACACTGGGGAAATCCCCTCATCCACTATACCACCAGAGAAATCCCAGGAACTTGCCCTTATCATCAAGAGCAGGTTGATAATAAGTAGCCCCAAGCCCTGTGCTTCAGAGGAGGCTGCCCCCTTGCAGCCTGGACCAGCTTGTCTGGATACGGGGTGGCCCTGTACCCCATGTATCAAAATGGAGTATGAGAGATGCTGTCTCAGTCCTATGGAGGTTGAAGTTGTCTTCCTCTGAAACGTGTCACATTTGTGTGTTGCTTGTAGCAACGACAGCTGCTTTGCCCCTATGAGGGGAGCCAGCCAGGGGATAAGGCTGACACATGGAGGGTGGATTAGCAGGAAGATGGAAGACCCTGGGTTCTTGGTTGTGCCATAAGAGCATGGACTTATCTCATCCTGGAGCCAGCCTGCCTCCTTGTTTAAGCCTCGTAGGGAAGTTGGAGCTCCTGTCACTTGCACCTGAAAGCACCCTCCCCAGTATACTCTCCTAAAGGAATCCCCCCGACCCTTAGGGACCCGAGGGTAGGAGGATTGCCCAGTGAACATGGCACTTGTTAACAAACCTGAAGATCTATTAGTGGGATCTTTTCCCTCTTTTCTGGCGTCATTTGGCCATTTTGTTGTCCTTTTTATTTCTTCTGCAGGTCAAGTTGGAATCTAAATTGAGTGTTTGGTAACTGGTGGAATAGGAGAGCTGAAACAACTGTGGCATTTAAAGATGTGGGCGCTGGGAGATGGGGCCAAGCTTCTCTCCTACAGCGTGGGTACACAGGTAGATATCATAGCCTTGTCCCACCAGCAGAAATAACTGATTTACTTGTGTGTTCCACAAGCTAGAACCTAAATGCCATTGTCTTTATACTCAGGGGCCCTGGTATATGTATAATGTGCCTGCCCCCACAATACTGAGTTCAGTTCAGTTCAGTTGCTCAGTCATGTCCGACTCTTTGCGACCCCATGAATCACAGCACGCCAGGCCTCCCTGTTCATCACCATCTCCCGGAGTTCACTCAGACTCACGTTCATCGAGTCCGTGATGCCATCCAGCCATCTCATCCTCTGTTGTCCCCTTTTCCTCCTGCCCCCAATCCCTCCCAGCATCAGAGTCTTTACCAGTGAGTCAACTCTTCGCATGAGGTGGCCAAAGTACTGGAGTTTCAGCTTCAGCATCATTCCTTCCACAGAAATCCCAGGGTTGATCTCCTTCAGAATGGACCGGTTGGATCTCCTTGCAGTCCAAGGGACACTCAAGAGTCTTCTCCAACACCACAGTTCAAAAGCGTCAGTTCTTCGGTGCTCAGCCTTCTTCACAGATTTCAGCTTTAGCATCATTCCTTCCAAAGAAATCCCAGGGCTGATCTCCTTCAGAATGGACTGGTTGGATCTCCTTGCAGTCCAAGGGACTCTCAAGAGTCTTCTCCAACACCACAGTTCAAAAGCATCAATTCTTCAGTGCTCAGCTTTCTTCACAGTCCAACTCTCACATCCATACATGACCACAGGAAAAACCATAGCCTTGACTAGACGGACCTTAGTCGGCAAAGTAATGTCTCTGCTTTTGAATATGCTATCTAGGTTAGTCATAACTTTTCTTCCAAGGAGTAAGCGTCTTTTAATTTCATGGCTGCAGTCACCATCTGCAGTGATTTTGGAGCCCCCCCAAAATAAAGTCTGACACTGTTCCCACCCAAACCTGGGATTGATACTGGCTCAGAGACTCTTTAGCTGCCTGTCCTGGCAAAATTGTTCAAACTCTTATAACTTTAGCTTCTTCATCTATAAATGGGATAAAGAAAAATAACTCTTGTATGCTATAAAAGATTAAATAAGACAGTATGTACATTTAAAGTGCCAGGTACACCATAGGGATAGGTGCGCCATAATGAAGGCTTGATTTTATTACTTATCACAATAAGAAAATCTAAGGCCCAAGGAATTGGCAAGAAAAACATTGTCCATTACCATGTAAAGATGCCACAACTTCATCTGCTTGCTGCTTCAGAAAGTGACAGGATAGACAGTTTTCTAGATAGCAAGTACCATGAAAGTATTTTGTCTCAGAAGCAAATAGCTTTATTCTTGGAGCTTTGAGTCTCATCTTTGAGCTGCTTGTTAAAATGATTCTATGACTTGTGGGACATCTCTAATGCTAAAATCTCACTCCAACTAGTGTGTTTTTAGAAGGATTCCAGTGTTCAAGAAAAAAAAGAGAGAGAGGAGGAAAGGAAGGAAGGAGAGAAAAGACTCTATTTTCCATATAATGGAAATTGGATCTTGTTATAAGCTTTTCATTTGACTTTAGTGAGATAAATCTGGGTGTCATCAAAGATGAGGTACTAATCAGAACTATTCACAATAACCTGAAACAGCAAAACCCCAGAACCTCTGGACTTATATCACCAACAAGAAGACTATTTCCTGTTTCTACCACAGTTCACTACTGATTGATAGGGACACTGCCACACCTCAACGGTACTGGGGATACAGGCCCACACAAACTCCCTATATGAAACGTGCCAGGAGGGGACAGAAGAAATTGGCAACATAGTGGTTGGACTCTTAACACATCTCTTTGACCAAAGGATCTAGCCCCGGCATTTATCACCTTGAGGCAGGAAGTAGACTGGAAGAGGAATGAGCCAAATATTTGATGACAGTCATTACTGCAGTTCTTATGTATTCTGATCCTCCTCCTCAACACACATGGTGGGACTG
This sequence comes from Cephalophus harveyi, assembly GCA_006410635.1. Lineage (NCBI taxonomy): Eukaryota > Metazoa > Chordata > Mammalia > Artiodactyla > Bovidae > Cephalophus > Cephalophus harveyi. The sequence continues at coordinate 210,143 of SJYT01005809.1, forward strand.
CACCTCTCTGCCCACTCAAATTAGCCGCAGTTATGTAATTTGCTTTGGTCAGTGAAGCGTGAATGAGGATAATGTGTCACTTCCAGGTTGCAACTTCAGGATCCAGCGTGCAGTTGTAACATTCTTTCTTCTTGTCAGGGTGACTCAGATGCTTAGCGCTCTATCAGTCTGAATCTCTGAGTGAAGGGGAAAATGGAGAACCAGCACCCCTTCCATCAACCTAAGATGGGCATGTTGTTCCAACATAGTGCATTTGTGCTCTGTCATTGAGATATAAAAATTGTTTGTTACTTTAATATATCCTAGACTATTCTCATTCATATAGGGAGCATATTAGGAAAAATTTTCAAAAGTTAAAAAAATTGTTTCCTTTTACTCACGTAGATTAATATATCATCAAAGTTAAAGAGTTCAGGGGTAATTTTTTACAAGCAGAGAGAGAAGAAAAAGATTACCTAAATAACCTCAGATTGGTTCATTTGGCTAGTGGTTGTGGTACTTGTGTTAGTGGGTAGTCACACTTGGGAGCAAGGAGCAAGGAGGCTGTATTAATTACAGCGATAGGGTAAGGCTGGTGTGGCAACTCCTTCTCTACTGGAAACAGAACGCCCTTCAATGGAACAGAAACAGAACTTCCTTAGACCAAATACATCTGGTCTAAGGACAGTGATATTGGAGACCACACGATGTTTTTAACATGCTGTTCTTTTTCTTTGATTTAAATGAGCTCACTATGTATTTAGATGTTTTAAAGGGAAGATTCTTAATTTCTTACCTTTGTGCTATAGTAATTAGTGAACACAAGAGAGTACCACTAGTGAGTGGAGACAAGTTTTGTAGTTCAAGCAGATGGTCTGTGGATCTGAAGATTTTCCACATTCTCTGCTACTCCTGAAAATGAGAAAGAGAGTGCTATGAATTCAGGCAGAGATCCTATTACTGATTCATTATGTGACCTTGGGCAAGGTAATTAATCGTTTTGGATCTCAGTTTTCTCATCTTTAAAATGAGGGTAATAATACTGGCATAGGTCATAGGGATGTTGTGTGGATAAACTAATTAATGATTGTAAAATGCTTTGAAAGTGCAAAGCGTTGTATAATTGTTAGGTGCTATTATTAAGAAGTATTATTAGTGTGTTGTGTTTAATTTTTATGAGGGCTTCTCTCTGCTTTGAAGTTAGTATCCACGTGGATTGTAGGGTAAGGATAAGTTTACAGATGTTCTGCTCTGATCCCTTTTTTGCCTGTAGAAAGTAGCTAGGGTAATCATCATTATAAAGAGTATCTCTTCAAGATAAAAAGATAGGAAATGATCTTACTTTTTTAAAAAATGGAAATTGCTCTAACTTTAAAAGTATCAATGAATTCTTTAAAACCTCACACAGCCCTGTGTTTCAATAAAGTCTAGCAATGTGCAGAATTTGAAACTTCAGGAATTTTCTGCTTCAGCATAAGATAGGAAATGTTCTTGCTCAGATAACTTTAAATCAGCTGAACCAGCTTTTTCTAATTTTCCCAGTGTTTGCTTCAAGGATGAAAACAAGTGAGGTATCCTACAGAGGAGAGAAATTCTGATCTGTGGATGTGTTTTGCATTTTCAAAAAGTTTAAAAAAAAGTTCCAATTAATTTTCATTTGCTTTATAGACTCTCTTGGGAAATGTGTTTCTAGGTACATTAAAAACAAGCTGTTCTTTTGAAGGTCAACTATATACCATGTTTATAGATGACTACACGGTACAGCTAAATAACGCTGACTTTGAGGTGAAAAGTCCGAGGTCAGGCTTTGGGAAGATGTGCTTTTAGTTGTGTGTGTTTTGACAAAGTAATTTAGTATCTGTCTCCATTTCTTTAAATAGATGTGTGTGTAAAATAGTTCCTGCTGGACTCAGGTGGCTCTGGAAAGGATAAAAGCAGGTAGAAATCTTTGAGAAGGGTTTACAAAACAAACTAAGCTATTCAAATTGTATTATTAATTATTTAACATTTTATTTTACATTTAATTTGTTCTTGAGCTATCAAGCCCCTAAATATATTTCAGTGGGTAATAAATATATTAACTTTGACTTTGTGGATCACAACAAACTGTGGAATATTCTTAATCAGATGGGAGCACCAGACCGTATTACATGCCTCCTGAGAAACATGTATGCAGGGCAAGAAGCAACAGTTAGAACAGGACATGGAACAATGGACTGGTTCCAAATTGGGAAAGGAGGACATCAAGGCTGTATATTGTCACCCTGCTTATTTAACTTATATGCAGTGTATATCATGCAATATGCCAGGCTGGATGAATCACATGCTGGAATAAAGATTGCTGGGAGAAATATCAACAATCTAGATATGCCGATAAAACCACTTTGGTGACAGAAAGCAAAGAAGAGCTAAAGAGCCTCTCAATGAAGGTGAAAGAGGAGAGTGAAAAAGCTGGCTTAAAACTCAACACTCATAAAACTAAGATCATGGCATCTGATCCTATCATTTCATTGCAAATAGATGGGTAAAATGTGGAAACAGTGTCAGATTTTATTTTCTTGGGCTCCAAAATCAATGCGGATGGTAAATTAAAACATGCTTGCTCCTTAGAAGAATAGCTATGACCAACATAGATAGCATATTAGAAAGCAGAGACTTCTTTTTGCTGACAAGGTCCATATAGTCAAGGCTATAGTTATTCCAGTAGTCATGTACGAGTGTGAGAGTTGGGCCATAAAGAAGGCTAAACATGGAAAAACTGATGCTTTCGAACTATGGTGTTGGAGAAGACTCTTGAGAGTCCCTTGGACAGCAAGGAGATCAAATCAATCAATCCTGAAGGAAATCACCCTGGATATTCATTGGAAGGATTGGTGCTGAAGCTGAAGCTCCAATACGTTTGCCACCTGATTCAAAAAGCACACTCACTGGAAAAGACTCTGATGCTGGGAAAGACTGAGGGCAAGAGGAGAAGTGGTTGACAGAGGATGAGAACGTTGGATGGCATCACTGACTTGATGGACACAAGTTTGTGCAAACTCAGAGAGATAGATAGTAAAGGACAGGGAAGCCTGGTGTGCTGCAGTTCATGGGGTCACAAATTATTGGACGTGACATCAACTGAACAGCAACAACAAAGATATTAAAAACTCAACTAATTCCCTTGAAGCTTTCTTTTGCCCGTGTCTTTAGTCTTTAACCCTATAGCATGATGAGAAAGAGGTTGATAAGCACTTTCTGAGCAATTGTCCAATAAGCAGTTCAAAGTGATGTCAGCCATTTGAATGGGCAGTTTTGCATTAGCTTTGCTACTATTACATTGAAAAAAAAAATAAACTCTTTGTGCAGACCTCTACTCCATTACATTTTAAAATTACTAGAAGCTGTGAATAGGGAAGTCTGGCATGCTGCAGGGTTGCAAAGAGTCAGACATGACCAAGTGACTGAACAACAACATGATGAACTAAATCTTTGCAAGAAGGACAAATCCTGCAGTCCATCTATTTTCTTTCCTAAAAATGGTGACTTCATGAAGTGGCTTCCCTGATGGCTCAGATAGTAAGGAATCTGCCTGCAATATGGGAGACCTGGGTTCAATCCTAGGTCAGGAAAATCCCCTGGAGAAAGAACTGTCAACCCACTTCAGTATTCTTGCCTGGAGAATCCCATGGACAGAGGAGCCTGGTGGGCTTCAGTCGATGGCATTGCAAAGACTCAAACATGAATGAGCAAATAACACACATAAAGTGACAGCCAATATACCAGAGCTGTCAAAGATGTCACAGGTATCAAACAAGGGAGAAATGGTGAATTTTAAAGATTTATCTCATTATTTTTAGGTCCACTGGCATACTGCCCAGAGTGGATGCCCTGGTGTGCCACTCAGCTCCCCATTTCGGAAGAGAGACACTCATTCCCCTATTAATGGGAGTGTTATCTGCTGATGACTCAAGCTAAGGTTCTCTGTTGGTTGTTGTCGTTGTTCAGTTGCTAAGTCTTGTCCAACTTTGAGACCCCATGGACTGAAGAGAATGTTTTTCTGGAGCTCCCTTGCTTTCTCCACGATCCAGTGAATGTTGGCAATTTGATCTCTGGTTCCTCTGCCTTTTCTAAACCCAGCTTGTACATCTGGAAGGTCTCAGTTCATACATTACTGAAGCCTACCTTGAAGGATTCTGAGCATAATCTTAATTACCATGTGAAATGAATGCAGTTGTACAGTAGTTCTTTGAAATTGTCCTTCTTTGGGATTAGAATGAAAGCTGTCCTTTTCCAGTCCTGTGGCCATTACTGAGTTTTCCAAATTTGCTGACATATTGAGTGAAGCACTTTAATAGCATCATCTTTTAGGATTTGAAATAGCTCAGCTGGAATTCTGTCACCTCCCCTAGCTTTGTTCACAGTAATGCTTCCTAAGGCCCACTTGACTTAATGCCCCAGGATGTCTGGCTCTAAGTGAGTGACTACATCATTATGCTTATCCAAGTCATTATGACCTTTCTTGTATAGTTTTTCTGTGTATTATTATCACCCCTTCTTAATCTCTTCTGCTTCTGTTAGGTCCTTACTGTTTCTGTCCTTTATTATGCCCATCTTTGCATGAAATGTTCCCTTGGTATCTCTGATTTTTTGGAGGAGATCTCTAGTCTTTCCCATTCTATTGTTTTTCTATATGTCTTTGCCTTGTTCACTTAAGAAGGCCTTATTATATTTCCTTGCCCTTCTCTGGAACTCTGCATTCAGTTGGGTGTATATTTCTCTTTCTCCCTTGCCTTTCACTTCTCTTCTTTCCTCAGTTATTTGCAAAGCCTCCTGAGACCACCACTTTGCCTCTTGCATTTCTTTTTCTTGAGGATACTTTTGATCACTACCTCCTGTACAATGTTCTGGACCTCTGTCCATAGTTCTTCAAGCACTCTGTCTACCAGATTTAATCCCTTGAATTTGTTTGTTACCTCCACTGTATAATCATAAGGGATTTGATCCAGGTCGTACATGAATGGCCTAATGGTTTTCCCTACTTTCTTCAATTTAAGTCTGATTTTTACAATAAGGAGTTCATGATGTGAACCACAGTCAGCTCCAGGTCTTGTTTTTGCTGACTGTATAAAACATCGCCATCTGTGGCTGCAAAGAACACAATCAATCTGATTTTGATATTGACCATCTGGTGATATCCATGTGTATAATCATCTCTTGGATTGTTGGATAAGGGTGTTTGCTATGACCAGCATGTTCTCTTGACAAAACTTTGTTATCCTGTTGGACTTGATGTCTGTTGAAGGATAGAGAAGCCTGGCATGTTCCTGTCCATGGGGTTGCAAAGAGTCAGACAGGACTTAGTGGCTGATCAATGACAATAGCCCCCTCGGAGGTCATTCCTGCCTCCTGGGCCTAGCTTGGTTCAGTGGCTATTAATTTAGACAGTATAAACCACATCTCCTTGCCTTGATGGGAAATGACTCTGAAGGACTCTCCTAATACCAGAGCTTCCTGTAGGATTGGCTTAGGCCTATTTCACAACTGAATTGTAATTTAGTTTCTTTACTCAATCAATTTCCAGGACACAAAACTCAGATCTAGGATCAATTTACAAAATAACATGGCCAAGAAAATGCTGAGTATGCTACAGTCAAAAGTCCAAAGAGCTAGAGACCGCAGCTAACATGTCCTGACCAGAACTAAGAGAGTATTTGGGAAATTGGATCTGGAGGATGCTGGTTCTAAATGACTGGAACATAAAGTTGGATATGGGAGAGCTCTCCCATAATATGAAATTTAGTAGCCTGTCAGTGACTTTGGGAGATGATGTCAGAATATTGCTGGGGTGGGTCTTAGAAGCTTGGAGACAGTGATGGCCTATAGAATGAAAAATAGAATTGGTGTGGTAAACAGTCGATGAAAGAAGTTGCCTTGGTAGAAGTTGCCTTGGTAGACCAGATATACATAAGGCTGGAAACCCAACCAGATGGTCATATTCTGCAGGGAGACATAGAAGGTGTTCCATTTACCAAAGTGATAATGGAATCAATAGTGAGAGGAGCACCATTGTCTCTGAGGAGCTCAGTGGTACCTATTCTCTGTTGGCCAAGGCTGACGGAAAAGATGCTGTTACAGAACTGGACTTTCTGACAGCAAAGTGAATGATGATGGGCCTAAGTCTGGCCTCTATAAAAACCAAATAAACCCTGGTGAATTACAGAGGTCTACCACAAACTCAGTTAAGCTCCAGGTACTTGGCTTGCAGCTATTGATCTGGCAAATACATTCTTTCCCATCCCTATCTGGGAAGATGAACAGAAGCACTTTGTATTCACTTGGGTGAGATGGCAGTTAAAATTTAAATCTCTCTGTCTTTCCCTGGAAGTGGCCTGGACTGTCTGGATATTTTGCTGAATATCACATTGGTCTATTACTTGATGACACTGTGTTTATCAGATGAATCTGCAATATGTGGCAAGCCTTAGTAAGAGATGTGTAACCCAGAGGGCAGGAGATAAGCCTTGTGGAAATTCAGAGGCCCTCTGGGCCAGTCAGTTTTTAGGTGTCTGAGATATACTGAGACATCTATACCACCCACATATTTTTTTCAGGAATGAGACATTCATTCCCTCAGTTGCTAAAAGTGTTGATTACTGATGATTCAAAACTGATGATCTCAATAGGAATCGAAAGTAACTCTCTTCCCAAGGTCATGACTGACACTCATGAGTGTACACTGCAGCTATGAAGGGGCACAGAAGCCCCACCCCATTGCCTTGATGGGGGCCAATTCTGCAGGGCTATCCCAGATTCAACATGCTGGTAGGATTAGCTGAGGTCTCTGTTGCAACCACACTGCAGTTCAACTTCCCCTTCTGTTCAGTCCTGCTTTTCTCACTTCCTTATAAACAAAGTTCCTGAGATGAGCTCTCAATAAATGTGCTGTACACAAATATCTGCCTCAGAATCTGTTTTGAGGGGAGCAGAACTTAGGACCTTATCCTCAATATCAAAATGCAATTTAATTTAAAAATACTTAAATGTTGTATTTTTGTTTATTATTTTTAGTATTTATTTATTTTAGTTGATAAAGTTTCACTTTTAGCACATCTACAGCATTCCTGTGCAATTTCCTTACACATTTTTGATTATTAAGACCGGTGTCTTTTTTTTTTTTTTATTCTGATTTTTAAAATTCATTTATTTTTGTTGTTCTTTATTCTTTTTTTTTTTAATTCTTTATTTTAATTGGAGGCTAATTGCTTTACAATATTGTGGTGGTTTTTTTGCCATACAACGACATGAATCAGCCAGAGGTGTACATGTGTCCCACCATCCTGAAACCCCCTCCCACCTCCTTACCTACCCCATCCATCTGAGTTGTCCCAGAGCACCAGCTTTGAGTGCCCTGCTTCATGCAAGACTGGTGTCTTTTATTCATTCTATTTGATTCAACATTTTAAAAGTGCCTGCTATGTAATATGAATCAGCCAGAGGTATACATGTGTCCCACCATCCTGAAACCCCCTCCCACCTCCTTACCTACCCCATCCATCTGAGTTGTCCCAGAGCACCAGCTTTGAGTGCCCTGCTTCATGCAAGACTGGTGTCTTTTATTCATTCTATTTGATTCAACATTTTAAAAGTGCCTGCTATGTAATAGGCACTGTGCCAAGCATTCTGGATTTAATGGCAAATAATGCCTGACCAAATGGTTGAATGGGAGAAATAGTTAAATTAACAGACAATTAAATATACTATGATTCATAGAGCATGCTGAGGGAGCCCAGACATAGGACATTAAGTTTAGATTGTTGAGCAGCTAACAGAGAAATCTATAAGGTTTTCTGAAAAAAGTGTCTTATCTGAGCCTTCAGGATAAGCGAAAATTATGTGAATAAAGATATTAACATGTTCAAAGAGTGGAAGCAGTGACAGGAAAGTAGAGAGCAGGTTTGGAAGTTAAAAAGCACTTCCATAGAGCCAGATGTGGTCGACTTTGTGGTCTGAAAGCATTCACTGAATTGCTCCTGACAGAGGGGAATATGGTCAGCTTTTAATTTTGGAGTTAATATTCTAGTCTAGCAGAAGTATATAGGATAAAATAGATAGATCCAGTTAGGAGCTCCTTGCAACAATATAGCTAAAAAATAATGGCTTCAACCACCGTAGTGACAGAAAAGATGGAGAAAATAATGGATTCCTGAGATAGAAAGTCAAATCAATAAAAGAGTCTGATGGATTGATATAGGAAGGTAAAGGGTTAAAAGTGGACCTTGGCATCTATCCGCTTTGAGCAGGTAGAAGCATCATTTAACAAAATAAGTGGTGGAGATTGGGGGCAATTGTGGTATATCTGAATCTGTTTGTATGTATTGGGTGGACTACAGAAAAGCTGAGATATGATGACTCTTATTTTGATAATTCTTTCAAGAAACTTTCCATCCAAAGATATCCAGAGATATTTCTATCCAAAGGTAAATGGATGTGTGAACAGAGAAATCTGGGCTTTGGAGATCACTCATGTTGATAATCGGAGAAGGCAATGCCACCCCACTCCAATACTCTTGCCTGGAGAATCCCATGGATGGAGGAGCCTGGTAGGCTACAGTCCATGGCGTTGCTAAGAGTCAGACACGACTGAGCGACTTCACTTTCACTTTTCACTTTCATGCATTGGAGAAGGAAATGGCAACCCACTCCAGTGTTCTTGCCTGGAGAATCCCAGGGACGGGGGGCGCTGGTGGGCTGCTGTCTGTGGGGTTGCACAGAGTCGGACACAACTGAAGCGACTTAACAGCAGCAGCAGCATGTTGATAATAGATGACCTGGGACAATCTCATCTAAGGAGTGCCGGGAGCCAGCACGGGAGATCCCACCCATGACAAGGTCATGTGGAGAGACCTGATGGGCAAGGCGAGTCAGGTCTCAAGGGGTCCTCTGCCTGAGCTGCTGCATCTACCCCCCAAAACCAGAGTCTGCCTGCCTTATTGTACTGTGCTTTCCACTCTTCTGCCTCTAATAGGAATTAACTTAGGGCTCCAGTTAACAGTATCCTGCATATTAAAGGAATGTTTCAGCTCAAACCCCCTTTGATGGCTCTCTAACTTGCCTGACGGGTTCCCCCGGATTTTTTACAACTTGTGAATTGCTTACAACCCCCCCAACCGTGAGAGGCACAAAGCTTAAAGCATCTTAAAGATACACAGCCTTTTCTAAAGAGCTAAAAATTATATTGGTGACGGGTTTTCACTGTTGAGTCAATGACTGCTGCCAGGCCTCCATATTCTTTATCTTTTAGGCATCTGAAAGATATTAATGTAATTGGGATATAGGAATAGGAATATAGTAGTTTTGATGTTAGCAACACTAGACTTTTGAGTTAATTACTTTTCTTTGTTATATATCACTGCGTGTCCTTGATATGTAAGAATGTAACTTTATTTAGTGCTTTCTGAGAGTAGCACCAGACTTTGGGAAGAACAACACTGTTAGGGCAAATAAGTCTTCTGGTTGACAAACCCTTATCAGAAAAGGGCTGTAAAATGTTAATTGGCCTTCAGGCCATAAGATGATGTAAATCACCTAAGATTTGTGTATACAACTAGGTATGCAGAAAGAAAGCCTGTTTTTGATAAGAGTCAGGGCTGCTGACACTGCATAATTTTATATTATCCATTGATCTCTATGTACAAAAAGGTATAAAAGGCCTTTACAACAATAGAGGTTGGGCCAGTCACTGGACTGGTTTCTCCCTTGTCTTTACTCTATTTTCTGGCTGAATTCCCATCTGGGGCATGGAGGCTTGCCATGTCTACTTACTTGCCCCAGCTTCTAAGATCCACATGAGAGGGAGCCCAAGGTGGGGCACCCCCTGCTATTCAAGAGGACACTGGTGGCCTAACGTAGATGGTGCAAGTTCCTTGTCTGGAACTTTATTGGCTTTCCATGTAAACCAAGTTATTCAACCTCTTTTCTCCACTAAATTTTCCTACTATACTATTTCTTCCTAATCTAATCTTATATTTCTAAATAAAAAAGTTTTTCCTCGCCACACTGTCCCTGCTTCGAATTACCCTGGATCCACCGGGGCTGGACCCTGGCAAAGGAGCAAATGTAGAAGAGGCAGGAAATGAAGCTGAAATTGTCTTCAGCAAAGATAGTGAGAAAAGCTGTCTGCGTTCGTCATCCTCTCTGTTGGAATTTTAAGTTACAGAAGCTATTTAGTATGGCCTCTCCAGGGTCAGTAATCCAAGCTTTCGGAATCATTCCTCATAGTTCTAACGGTAAAGTTCTTTGGAACTATGACCAAGTTTGCTCTTTTTCGATTTTATTGTGTAGACTAGAATGAGAAACATTATATTTATTGTTAATGTATTTGACAATACCGGCATTTAGAAGCCTTCCTAGGATGGCATGTGCTTCACTTACCCAGGAAAACAGGAACACACTTGTGACTTCTGTAAAGTAGGTGACCCAAAGCCGTTCCTGCATGTGGATTAGAAAAAGCAATGCAGATCTTGGACAAAGCAGCATGAGAGGACTTGCATTTAGGATGTCATTGGTTCATGCCTGTGCGATCATTTGAGTTGGAAATGTTTTTAATTATTTTAACCCCTTAAAGTATGTTTCTCTCGCTCCACTAAATGAACCAGAATTTAAGTGAAAGTTAAGAAGTCCCTCAAAAATAATCCAAAACAACACATAGCCTTTTGATTTATGAGAATTAAGTGTTATACTTCATTACTTAAAAAGAGAAATTTGTTTAAACCTTAAAAGCAGATGGCACACAATTATCTTTAACAATAGGATAATTTTTATGCATTGCAATCTTTATTAATTAGTTAGAGAGATGTTAACCGATTTTTTAAATTATTTTTACCTGAAATGATTATATAATTCATGTGTAGAGTGTTTCAGCCACATACAATGATTATGAAGCTGTAGAAAAGGTGTCTGTTCTAAATCTGGAGTGCCTGATTTCAGCTTTCCCCCAGGTCCTTCTCTCTAAGTCTTCAGAAGCGGTAATGAATGCACAGATGCTGGACAGTATCCTTCTATAGAGATGTGCTGTGCGTTAATCTGGAGTCTGGATGCTCTTCCTCTAGCCAAGCCCTTTTCTTTCCTATCCTAAAGAACCCTTAGTCCATCTTTTTATTTCCTGGCTGATCTTAACATTTATAACATTTAACTTTAAAACACTAAGGTTTGTTCTCATTTTTTCTGTCTCAAAGAGACATGTACAAAACAATCAGTGCAGTAGCTTCTTATAATTTTCTGCTGTGTGCCCAGCTCTCTCTACATTTATTAACCCTTTTAAGACTCACAAAATCCCCTTAGTTGACACTGTTATTATGCTCCCTTATTAGATGAGAAAATGGAGTCATGTGAAGGTTTAGTAACTTGTTTGAAATCTTGTGTTAGAAAGTGGCGGGACCCTGACTGAAGTCTTGGTGTTGGGACTCCAGAGCGCTTCCTCTTAGCTATCATGCTGTCCTGTCTTTCAACACCATGAGCTTTTAAAACAACCCAAGATACTTGGTGTGTTGCAGAATGCAATTGGGAGATTTGGGCAAGAATGGAGGGGAAAAAGAACTATTCTTTGCAGGTGGCTAAGATTAAAAGTTTCATTGAGTTACTAAAGTAATGCTCAAAATTCTCCAAGTCAGGCTTCAGCAATACGTGAACCGTGAACTTCCAGATGTTCAAACTGGTTTTAGAAAAGGCAGAGGAACCAGAGATCAAATTGCCAACATCCACTGGATCATGGAAAAAGCAAAAGAGTTCCAGAAAAACATATACTTCTGCTTTATTGATTATGCCAAAGCCTTTGACTGTGTGGATCACAATAAACTGTGGAAAATTCTGAAAGAGATGGGAATACCAGACCACCTAACCTGCCTGTTGAGACACCTGTATGCAGGTCAGGAAACAACAGTTAGAACTGGACATGGAACCACAGACTGGTTCCAAATAGGAAAAGGAGTATGTCAAGGCTGTATATTGTCACCCTGCTTATTTAACTTATATGCAGAGTACATAATGAGAAGCCCTGGGCTGGATGAAGCACAAGCTGGAATCCAGATTGCCAGGAGAAATATCAATAACCTCAGATATGCAGATGACACCACCCTTATGGCAGAAAGTGAAGAGAAACTCAAAAGCCTCTTGATGAAAGTGAAAGAGGAGAGTGAAAAAGTTGGCTTAAAGCTCAACATTCAGAAAACGAAGATCATGGCATCCGGTCCCATCACTTCATGGGAAATAGATGGGGAAACAGTGGAAACAGTGCCAGACTTTATTTTTTTAGGCTCCAAAATCACTGCTGATGGTGACTGCAGCCATGAAATTAGAAGACGCTTGCTCCTTGGAAGAAAAGTTATGTCCAACCTAGACAGCA
>SJYT01005809.1:222587-234692 GCA_006410635.1 Cephalophus harveyi
AGACTTTATTTTGGGGGGCTCCAAAATCACTGCAGATGGTGACTGCAGCCATGAAATTAGAAGACACTTACTCCTTGGAAGAGAAGTTATGTCCAACCTAGATAGCATATTCAAAAGCAGAGACGTTACTTTGCCGACTAGGGTCTGTCTAGTCAGGGCTATGGTTTTTCCAGTGGTCATGTATGATGCGAGAGTTGGACTGTGAAGAAGGCTGAGTGCCAAAGAATTGATGCTTTTGAACTGTGGTGTTGGAGAAGACTCTTGAGAGTCCCTTGGATGCTAGGAGATCCAACCAGTCCATTCTGAAGGAGATCAGCCCTGGGGTTTCTTTGGAAAGAATGATGCTGAAGCTGAAACTCCAGTACTTTGGCCACCTCATGTGAAGAGTTGACTCATTGGAAAAGACTCTGATGCTGGGAGGGATTAGGGGCAGGAGGAGAAGGGGACGACCGAGGATGAGATGGATGGATGGCATCATGGACTCGATGGACATGAGTCTGAGTGACCTCCGAGAGATGGTGATGGACAGGGATGCCTGGCGTGCTGCGATTCATGGGGTCGCAAAGAGCTGGACTCAACTGAGCGACTGAGCTGAACTGATGCTTCCTGGACTTGAATGTTTATTTCCTTTCCCAGGATAAGGGAAGTTTTTAGCCACTCTGTCTTCAAATATGTTCTTTCACCATCTCTTTCTCTCTTCTCCTGGGATCTCTATAATTTGTTTATTAATATGTTTGATGTTGCTGCACCGTCTCTTAAACTGTTTTTATTTCTTTTCTTTGTGCTTTCTCTGTTCACCTCAGTGATTTCCACTACTCTCTTCTAACCCATTGTTGTGTTTCTCTTTTTTATCTAATCTACTGTTAATGCCTTATAGTGTATTTTAACTTTTAGTTATTAGACTATTTACCTATGTTTGGTTCTTTTTTATATTTTCTCACTTTATTAAAATTTTCTAAATTCTCAGTCTGTTTATCCAAACATATCTTGAATTCTTTGAACATCTTTATGATCATTACCTTGAACTCTCTAACAAGGAGATTGCACATATCTCTATTTCACATATTTATTCTTCTCAAGGTTATCTTGTTCTTTATTAGGAACATATTCTTTTGTCACCTCATTTTGCCTAATCTGCTGTTTTTACTTCTTTGTATTTGGTAGGCTGTCTATATTACTTGACCTTGGAAAAGTAGCCTTTTATAGGAGATGTCATATGCTTCCCAGCAGGGCACTCTGTTCTGGCCACCCAGAGCACTAAGGTTGCCCTGAATGCTGGCCTTTGTGGCCGGATTACTGTGGGTGGTCTGATAGACATGGCTGTCCCTTAGTCCAGTTGGTTGTCAGGCCCTCCCTGGTGCGTCATCTGCCAGCTGCTGAGGGGGAGGGTTAGGATAGATTGCAGTATAAGTAGTGAACATACCATGTCTTCACCCCTCCTAGCAGTCTTTTTGTTTTCTTCTTTAATTTTTTATCTGTAGAAGATCTTTTCTGCAAGTCTTCTGGCTTTTCTCATCACTAGTTGTTCTTTAATAGTTGTAGTTTTGAAGTTCCCATGATTAAGAGATGAATGCAGGGTCTTCCTATTCTGCCATCTTGGCCACTTCCCCTTCACAATTGTTATACTTTCAATGGCACAAGCATTCTTGAGCAACCAAAATCCCTGATTTATAAATGAAGAAGAAAACACAGGAAGGTTAAACTACAAATTGCATAGCTAAATAGTAGAAGAGTTAAATTTAGCCTTAATTTCATGATTCTCACAAAAGTGTTTTTTATAACATGAATAATAAGCACAGTTATAATTGCTTTCATCTACTGTGATTTGCCATGTGTTATATTAATTGCTGTACATACATTATTATATTTAAGACTTACAAAAATTTTATGAGATAGATTTCTTGTCTTCAATTCACAGATAAAGAAGCTGAGATAAGAACAGTGAAGTAGCTTGTCTAAATTTGGCTCCACTCAACTGCCTTTTGTGTAATGAGTGTTATCTCTACTTTTAATTTGTAAAACACTATAGCTTGTCCTCAAATGTTAGAATTTGTGAATCTTTTATACTATAGCTCAAAGTACTTAGAACAAAAATTTAGGTTTATAATTAGAAGTTGATAAGACATATCTCTCTGAAATTTTTAGAGGAAAATATTTTTTATTAAGTGGTTTTTACTGGTCAGTTATATAAATAACCTGTTTTTATATGTCAGGGATTTTTTTTCACAATAATCTCATAACACGTATAAAATTAATTTTCTCATTTTGCCTGAGAAGTAAAGCACAGTGAAGAAAAATAATTTGCCCAGTACAGTTCAGTCACTCAGTTGTGTCTGACTCTTTGCACAAGGTAACCATTAATAAACAGTGATACTAGAATTTGAACCTAGATTTTTTGCTTTCAAAACACTTATTTTTTATAGCAAAAGATATTTTAAAAGATATTTTTAAGGTTAAACCCTTTCAAAACACTTATTTTTTATAGCAAAAGATATTTTAAAAGATATTTTTAAGGTTAAACCCTAGAGGGAGAGTATTTCAGGCAGAGAGAACAGCTAGGGCAAGGACCCGAGAATATTTCAATGAACATAGAAAACAAAGATCCCTGCCTTCATAGACCTTGAACTCTATATGTTGAGGACAAAACAGACAAGACAAATAAATAGTGTGTTTGCAGTTAGGTGCTAAATAAAACAAGCTTACTTAAGGAAAGGGAATAAAGGATATGTGGAGGGTGATGGGGGTTCATACTTTCTGATAAATTATTCAGGAAATATCTCTCTGTGAAGGTGACATTGACACAAAAATCTAAAAAGGAAATGATAGTCATTATTTTATGTGAATGGGGGAAGTTAAGTGTTCTAGATGGAGGAAGCAACAAGGACAAATGTACTAAGGCAGGATAATACTGATAAATTTTGGTATATTTAATAAAAAGCAAGGAAGCTACTGAGCTAGAATGGAGAAGAGGAGTATGCATGTAGTCGTAAGAGATTACATCAAAAATCTCTAGGGCCTGTAGGTCACTGTAAGTAGTTTTTATCCTCTTAGTAAGATAGAAACCCATTTACGGCATTTGATAATAACTTTATTTTAAAAGAACCAATTCTGACTACTGTGCTAATAAATTTAAAGAGCAAAGGAAAAAGAAGGGACATCAGTAGGATGATATCACAACAATCAAGGTGAGAAATGCCTAGATGAAAGTTGTAGAGGAAGTTTGATGTTATTGTATTCTGGCTATATTATGAAATAATATCAGAAGGACTTTCTCATGAATTGTATGTAAAGTGTGACATACTGAATTACAAATTATTTGTGTACCTTTTTAATAATTATAAGGATGAAATAATTACTCTGATGGCAAGTATTATGGTAATCATAGATTCACAGGTGAAAATGGGAGTCCCAATAGGGACTGTTATGGGGATATGTTATGTTTGCAGTATTTATTAAACATTTACATGGAAATGTAAAATAAACTGTGTGTGTGACTGTGGATATGCATGTTTGAGTGTGGGTTTGTGCATGTGTGTGTGTTCCCATCTCTTTCAGAATTATCCGAGGTTTATTGTGATCCACACAGTCAAAGGCTTTGGCATAGTCAATAAAGCAGAAATAAATATTTTTCTGGAACTCCCTTGCTTTTTCCATGATCCAGCCGATGTTGGCAATTTGATCTCTGGTTCCTCTGTCTTTTCTAAAACCAGCTTGAACATCTGGAGGGTCACGGTTCACGTATGGCTGAAGCCTGGCTTGGAGAATTTTGAGCATTACTTTACTAGCATGTGAGATGAGTGCAATTGTGCGGTAGTTTGAGCATTCTTTGGCATTGCCTTTCTTTGGGATTGGAATGAAAACTGACCTTTTCCAGTTCAGTGGCCACTGCTGAGTTTTCCAAATTTGCTGGCATATTGAGTGCAGCACTTTCACAGCATTATCTTTCAGGATTTGAAATAGCTCAACTGGAATTCTATCACCTCCACTAGCTTTGTTGGTAGTGATGCTTTCTAAGGGCCACTTGTTTACACATTCCAGGATGTCTGGCTCTAGGTGAGTGATCACACCACTGTGATTATCTGGGTCATGAAGATCCTTTTTGTACAGTTCTACTGTGTATTCTTGCCACCTCTTCTTAATATCCTCTGCTTCTGTTAGGTCCATACAATTTCTGTCCTTTATCAAGCCCATCTTTGCATGAAATGTTCCCTTGGTATCTCTAATTTTCTTGTAGAGATCTCTAGTCTTTCCCATTCTGTTGTTTTCCTCTATTTCTTTGCATTGATCGCTGAAGAAGGCTTTCTTATCTCTTCTTGCTATTCTTTGGAACTCTGCATTCAGATGCTTATATCTTTCCTTTTCTCCTTTGCTTTTCGCCTCTCTTCTTTTCACAGCTATTTGTAAGGCCTCCCCAGACAGCCATTTTGCTTTTTTGCATTTCTTTTCCATGGGGATGGTCTTGATCCCTGTCTCCCGTACAATGTCACGAACCTCATTCCATAGTTCATCAGGCACTCTATCTATCAGATCTAGGCCCTTAAATCTATTCCTCACTTCCACTGTATAATCATAAGGGATTTGATTTAGGTCATACCTGAATGGTCTAGTGGTTTTCCCTACTTTCTTCAATTTGAGTCTGAATTTGGCAATAAGGAGTTCATGATCTGAGCCACAGTCAGCTCCTGGTCTTGTTTTTGTTGACTGTATAGAGCTTCTCCATCTTTGGCTGCAAAGAATATAATCAATCTGATTTTAATTTAGGTCATACCTGAATAGTCTAGTGGTTTTCCCTACTTTCTTCAATTTGAGTCTGAATTTGGCAATAAGGAGTTCATGATCTGAGCCACAGTCAGCTCCTGGTCTTGTTTTTGTTGACTGTATAGAGCTTCTCCATCTTTGGCTGCATAGAATATAATCAATCTGATTTCGGTGTTGACCATCTGGTGATGTCCACGTGTAGAGTCTTCTCTTGTGTTGTTGGAAGAGGGTGTTTGCTATGACCAGTGCATTTTCTTGGCAAAACTCTATTAGTCTTTGCCCTGCTTCATTCCGCATTCCAAGGCCAAATTTGCCTGTTACTCCAGGTGTTTCTTGACTTCCTACTTTTGCATTCCATTCCCCTATAATGAAAGGGACATCTTTTTTGGGTGTTAGTTCTAAAAGGTCTTGTAGTTCTAAAAGAAATGGGAATACCAGACCACCTGACCTGCCTCTTGAGAAACCTATATGCAGGTCAGGAAGCAACAGTTAGAACTGGACATGGAACAATAGACTGGTCCCAAATAGGAAAAGGAGTACATCAAGGCTGTATATTGTCACCCTGCTTATTTAACTTATATGCAGAGTACATCATGAGAAACACTGGGCCAGAAGAAACACAAGCTGGAATCAAGATTGCTGGGAGAAATATCAATAACCTCAGATATGCAGATGACACCACCCTTATGGCAGAAAGTGAAGAGGAACTCAAAAGCCTCTTGATGAAAGTGAAAGAGGAGAGTGAAAAAGCTGGCTAAAAGCTCAACATTCAGAAAATGAAGATCATGGCATCCGGTCCCATCACTTCATGGGAAATAGATGGGGAAACAGTGGAAACAGTGGCAGACTTTATTTTTGGGGGCTCCAAAATCACTGCAGATGGTGACTGCAGCCATGAAATTAAAAGATGTCTATTCCTTGGAAGAAAAGTTATGACCAACCTAGATAGCATATTCAAAAGCAGAGACATTACTTTGCCAACAAAAGTCCATCTAGTCAAGGCTATGGTTTTTCCTGTGGTCATGTATGGATGTGAGAGTTGGACTGTGAAGAAAGCTGAGTGCCGAAGAATTGATGCTTTTGAACTGTGGTGTTGGAGAAGACTCTTGAAAGTCCCTTGGACTGCAAGGAGAGCCAACCAGTCTATTCTGAAGGAGATCAGCCCTGGGATATCTTCGGAGGGAATGATGCTGAAGCTGAAACTCCAGTACTTTGGCCACCTCATGTGAAGCGTTGACTCTTTGGAAAAACTCTGACTCTGGGAGGAATTGGGGGCAGGAGGAAGAGGGGATGACAGAGGATGAGATGGCTGGATGGCATCACTGACTCGATGGATGTGAGTCTGAGTGAACTCCGGGAGATGGTGATGAACAGGGAGGCCTGGCGTGCTGCGATTCATGGGGTCACAAAGATTTTTATACGACTGAGCGACTGAAATTACTGACTGACTGAACTGTATGTGTGTTTCCTTTTTAAGGAGGTATCCAGCAGGAATAAGTTTGGTAATTCTTTGATTTATACATGATTTTTTAAATATAAAGTCTAGGTACAGTAACTTTAGGAATGGTGTGGCCTGAGAAATGAGAAAATCCAAGGATGGATCTTGATATGTTTAGATATTGTAGAGATAAGGAAGAAAAAGCTAATGAAAGTGAGTGTGAGGGCACAGGGTAGGTAGAGAAATCCAAGTGAGGAAGCTGTTTTCAGAAGAGAGTATGATCAACTCCATACTACTGATTATAAGTCAAATAAGTGAAAACTAAGAAATTGATCATTAAATGAAACAATATTGAGGTAACTGGTTACCTTCACAGTAATTTTTGATCAGAGGTAGAGAGACAGCCTGAGTTGAGAAACTTAAAATAAACTGTTT
This sequence comes from Cephalophus harveyi, assembly GCA_006410635.1. Taxonomy (NCBI): domain Eukaryota; kingdom Metazoa; phylum Chordata; class Mammalia; order Artiodactyla; family Bovidae; genus Cephalophus; species Cephalophus harveyi. The sequence goes on from SJYT01005809.1 coordinate 229,219, forward strand.
TTTTTTTTTTTTTTTTTTAACAGAAGAGGTAAACAAAAAGGGTTTATACCTAGAGGGAAAGCTGGGGTCAAAGAGACACAATTTTTCCTTCCTCCTTTTTTTTAAACCGTGGAACAGTATCAATATGAATGTTACTGATGATGTTGGAAGGGGAGATGAGTCTTTGAATAGATCACAGAGAGTTCACTTACAATAAGAAGAAGGGAGACAATATAGATACAGATAAATCAGTAGCTATTGTGGTAGTATTACAGATTGGATTCCCTGGAAACCAACTTGGTGAAATGGAGTTTAACGTAGATGACAGTTTTAAGAAGTGCTGGTGTTATCGCCCACAGGAAGGGAGTAGGAAGGAGCAGTTGTAGGAATCAATCTGTGTATTAAATGGCTTGCTGGTTTTAATAAGTGACATACTTGCCCCATCTCCATGGCTTTATAATACTCAAACTCTCTTATATGCTCTATTACTTCTGTTGTATATATGTTTCCAATGCTCAACCTTATACTTCCTGAGACTTTTAATGAATTAAGGTTAATCTGAGTTTGGAAAAAAAATGTAAATTTAGAAGCAAGCAAATAAGGATTATCTATGTAATTGTTTACCCAGAGTGGAGAAAGTTAAGTCAAATATATAAAACCCTCTGCCAGGATTCATAGACTATTATCACATTAATTAAACAAATTTATATACATATATGTATATAACAAGGAGAAGGCAATGGCACTCCACTCCAGTACTCTTGCCTGGAAAATCCCATGGATGGAGGAACCTGGTGGGCTGCAGTCCATGGGGTCGCTGGAAGTCGGACACGACTGAGCGACTTCAGTTTCACTTTTCATTTTCATGCATTGGAGAAGGAAATGGCAACCCACTCCAGTGTTCTTGCCTGGAGATTCCCAGGGACGGGGAGCCTGGTGGGCTGCAGTCTATGGGGTCGCACAGAGTCAGACACGACTGAAGCGACTTAGCAGCATATATATATATATTGTTATATATAAGTGACAGTGAAGTCGCTCAGTCGTGTCCAACTCTTTGCGACCCCGTGGACTGTAGCCTACCAGGCTCCTCCATCCATGGGGTTCTCCAGGCAAGAATACTGGAGTGGGTTGCGATTTCCTTCTCCAAGGGATCTTCTGGACTCAGGGATCGAACCTGGATCTCCCTCATTGCAGGCAGAGGCTTTAACCTCTGAGTCACCAGGGAAGCTGCTATATATTTATATACAATTTGTTTTATACAGAGAGCAAATTTTAGCATTTAAGATGATTTCACCATATATCACATTCACAGTTGAAGTGGATTTTTATAACACACATCAAGATACCAAAGAAAAGATCTAAAATCAAAAATACTTTTATCACATTCTTTGGATAACTTATCTTTTTTACAAAAGAATTTGCAATTTAATGTTTCACTTATAATGTAGTTAAAATCATCTCTTTCAAAGCACACAGACATTGGTGTGGTTTGATTTCCTTTTAATAATTGAATCCTTTGGATGGATAATTTGTGTGTGATAATAAAAAATGTGAAATGGTAACCCACAATAAAAGATTACTCATCTGACCTGTTAAATAAATCCACAGAAACAATGGGAATGGGAAAGTTTTATTATAATAAAATCTTCTGAGATACCAGTAATTAACCCCATTGATGGTCTCCAAAGACTAATTTTATTAAATAACAAACATTTTCAAAAGGTGATATGGTGTCCCATTCACAGATGACTTATAAAAAACATATTAAAGAATTATATCATGTGATATAATAGAAAAATGCTTTTAAAAATCACAATGATCAAAACACTACATTAAGAGTATCAAAAATACTCTAGATTAAAAAAGTGCTAGTTCCCCAAATCAATTTGTCTATCTTGGAAGTCCAAATCTTTACTGGCTATGAGTTTTTATTCTTATTATTTAAACTTAGTGAATGACAGTATCCTCATCAGTAAGTGAGGATAATAAGCCCTTCCCAATGTGTTTACAAACTGATTAAAATCTCATGAGCTCATACATGACAAGAAAAATCCACAAATTTTCATGTTTCTATGGATTTCAAAGGTACCATTTAATTATCAAATATTTATTTAAAAACTATTATTATTAAGAATCTTGCTTGCTATGAGAGTATCTTAGGAAGACTTTGCATGCAAATAGTTATGTATTAAAAATGCTAATTTGATTCTCTCTCAAAATAAATGTATGGATTATTTTTTCATTCTTCACAGGTTTTTTCACTTCTAATCATCTGTCAGAGGATAATTTTTAGTAAGAATTGCTTATGAAGGTTATCTTTAAATACCTAAATGAAATTTGGTCTAACTTTCATATACTGAATTGTTTTTTCCTAAGACATTGTATCACTGATCCTGCTCATAGCAACAATTTTCTTGCTGCTTACACAGTTCACACTGTTCGCTGAACCCAGGGTAGGCAAGGCATGAGCTAAGAGGCTGGAAGGAGACTTAAGGAACCGTAAGAACTGCAGACCTGGCTGGCATGGCAGCTTCAACGCAGCCTCTCTCCTGGCTGATGCAGCAGCCATACTAGCAGCCATAATATAATCACAACACAGCCATGATGTAGCCAGCACATAGCCTCATATAACATAACTACAATGGCAATCCAATCTAGCTCCAATGCAGCAGCAGCCAGGGCTTTCATGGTGAGGCTCCTACAGGCATGCTGGAAAAAGGAGAAAGTAACCAAGTGAGTACCTCATGATGGGCATGTGTAGTGCCAGAAGTGATCTCAGCTCTTTCTTATTCTTCAGTGGCAGAGTTGTGTCCAACTGTTTGTGACCCCATGGACTGTAGCTTGTCAGCCTTTTCTGTCCTTCACTTTTCTGTCCTTGACTTTTCTGTCCTTGCTCCAACTCATGTCCATTGACTTGAAGATGTCATCCAACCATCTGGTCCTCTGTTGACCGTCTCCTCCTGCCTCTAATCATTATTTTCAAAATGTGGGGCAAGAGCCATAAGCCATGGGATGAGAGAGGATAACCACTCAATCTTGGCTAATTTGTTCTTTCCCTGCATACATATTTTGAAACAACCACCTTGAAATTGATTTGCCTACTCACTATTATTAATGATGCTGTGAAAGGGCTGCACTCACTGTGCCAGCAAATTTGGAAAATTCAGCAGTGGTCACAGGAAAAGGTCAGTTTTCATTCCAATTCCAAAGAAAGGTAATGCCAAAGAATACTCAAACTACTGCACAATTGGAATCATCTCATCTCACATGCTAGCAAAGCAATGCTCAAAATTCTCAAAGCCAGGCTTCAACAGTACATAAACCATGAACTTCCAGATGTTCAAGCTGGATTTAGAAAAGGCAGAGGAACCAGAGATCAAATTGCCAACATCTGTTGGAGCATCAAAAAAGCAAGACAGTTCCAGAAAATCATCTACTTCTGCTTTATTGACTATGCCAAAGCCTTTGACTGTGTGGATCACCACAAACTGAGGAAAATTCTTAGAAATATGAATACCAGACCACCTAACCTGCCTCTTGAGAAATCTATATGCAGGTCAGGAAGCAACAGTTAGAACTAGACATGGAACAACAGACTGGTTGCAAACAGGGAAAGGAGTATATCAAAGCTGTATATTGTCACCCTGCTTATTTAATTTATATGCAGAGTGCATCATGAGAAATGCTGGACTGGACGAAGCACAAGCTGGAATCAAGGTTGCCAGGACAAATATCAATAACCTCAGATATGCAGATGATGCCACCCTTATGGCAGAAAGTGAACAAGAACTCTAGAGCCTCTTAAAGAAAGTGAAAGAGGAGAGTGAAAAGCTGGCTTAAAACTCAACATTCAGGAAATGAAGATCATGGCATCTGGTCCATAACTATACAGCAAATAAATGAGGAAACAATGGAATAGTGACAGACTTAATTTGGGGTGGGGGGAGGTGGCTCCAAATTCACTGCAGATGGAGACTGCAGACATGAAATTAAAAGGTCCTTGCTCCTTGGAAGTAAACTCATGACCAACCTAGACATCACATTAAATAGCAGAGACATTACTTTGCCAACAAAGGTCCATCTAGTGAAAGCTATAGCTTTTCCAGTAGTCATGTATGGATATGAAAGTTGGACTATAAAGAAAGCTGAGCACCAAAGAATTGATGCTTTTGAACTGTGGTGTTGGAGAAGACTCTTGAGAGCCCCTTGGACTGCAAGGAGATCCAACCAGTCCATTCTAAAGGAAATCAGTCCTGAATATTCATTGGAAGGACTGAGGCTGAGGCTGAAACTCACTAATTTGGCCACCTGATGTGAAGAACTGACTCATTGGAAAAGACCCTGATGCTGGGAAAAATTGAAGGCAGAAGGAGAAGGGGCCAACAGAGGATGAGATGGTTGGATGGCATCACCAACACAGTGGACATGAATTTGAGTAAACTCCGGAAGTTAGTGATGGACAGGGAGGCCTGGTGTGCTGCAGTTCATGGAGTTACAAAAACTTGGACACGACTGAGCAACTGAACTAAACTGGACTGAATTTATTAATTGTGCGACCAAAGTCAACTTTTTGCTTTTCACATATACTTAGTAATTTTTGAAATAAAGAAATTAATATTTCTTTTCAGGAAATTTGGCATAGAGTAGGTATGCTAGTAGCTAGTGAAACTATTATCCATCTATTCTTTTTTTTTTTAATAGGAGGATTTTGCTTTGCAATATTGTGTTGATTTCTGCCATACAAGACTTGAAACAGTCATAACTGCATATATATATATCCACTCTCTTGAACCTCCACCTTTCCATCCCACTCCTCTAGGTCATCACTGAGTACCAGGCCGAACTCCTTATATTATATAGCAGCTTTCAACTAGCCGTCTCTTTTACACATGATCCTTTATATAAGTCAATGCTACTTTCTCAGTTCATCCATCTCACCCTCTCCTTCTCCCACTGTATCCACAAAACTGTTCTCTCTGCCTACGTCTCCATTCCTTCCTTGCACATAGGTATCATTTTTCTAAATTTCTGTCCATCCATTCTTCTATTTCCCTTTGTACTACTAACATTTTAGAATATTGAAGATAGTTACTCGGTGACATCTGATCAATTTTTATTACAGGATATTTACACTGAACACATAAAATCTGACAATGATCTAAATATCTTGATGATATAACAGAAGCAACAAAATTGATGAAAGACTTCAATATGCAATCGCCTTGCAAGTTCAGTTCAGTCGCTCAATCATGTCCGACTCTTTGCAGCCCCATGAATCGCAGCACGCCAGGCCTCCCTGTCCATCACCAACTCCCAGAGTTCACTCAGACTCACGTCCATCGAGTCAGTGATGCCATCCAGCCATCTCATCCTCGGTCGTCCCCTTCTCCTCCTGCCCCCAATCCCTCCCAGCATCAGAGTCTTTTTCAATGAGTCAACTCTTCGCATGAGGTGGCCAAAGTACTGGAGTTTCGGCTTTAGCATCATTCCTTCCA
>SJYT01005809.1:234897-255519 GCA_006410635.1 Cephalophus harveyi
GTAATTGGAGCATTCTTTGGCATTGCCTTTCTTTGGAATTAGAATGAAAACTGACCTTTTCCAGTCCTGTGGCCACTGCTGAGTTTTCCAAATTTACTAGCATATTAAGTGCGGCACTTTTATAGAATCATCCTTCAGGATTTGAAACAGCTCAACTGGAATGCCATTACCTCCACTAGCTTTGCCCGTAGTGATGCTTTCTAAGGCCTACTTTACTTCGCATTCCAGAATGTCCGGCTCTAGATGAGTGATCACATCATCATGATTATCGGTGTTGTGAAGATCTTTTTTGTACAGTTTTTCTGTGTATTCTTGCCACCTCTTCTTAATATCTTCTGCTTCTGTTAGGTCCATACCATTTCTGTCCTTTATCGAGCCCATCTTTGCATGAAATGTTCCCTTGGTATCTCTAATTTTCTTGAAGAGATCTCTAGTCTTTCCCATTCTGTTGTTTTCCTCTATTTCTTTGCATTGATTGCTGAAGAAGGCTTTCTTACCTCTTCTTGCTATTCTCTGGAACTCTGCATTCAGATGCTTATATCTTTCTTTTTCTCTTTTGCTTTTTGCCTCTCTTCTTTTCACAGCTATTTGTAAGGCCTCCCCAGACAGCCATTTTGCTTTTTTGCATTTCTTTTCCATGGGGATGGTCTTGATNTGCTTATATCTTTCCTTTTCTCCTTTGCTTTTCGCTTCTCTTCTTTTCACAGCTATTTGTAAGGCCTCCCCAGACAGCCATTTTGCTTTTTTGCATTTCTTTTCCATGGGGATGGTCTTGATCCCTGTCTCCTGTACAATGTCACAAACCTCATTCCATAGTTCATCAGGCTATCTATCAGATCTAGGCCCTTAAATCTATTCCTCACTTCCACTGTATGATCATAACGGATTTGATTTAGGTCATACCTGAATGGTCTAGTGGTTTTCCCTACTTTCTTCAATTTGAGTCTGAATTTGGTAATAAGAGTTCATGATCTGAGCCACAGTCAGCTCCTGGTCTTATATTTGTTGCCTGTATAGAACTTCTCCATCTTTGACTGCAAAGAATATAATCAATCTGATTTTGGTGTTGACCATCTGGTGATGTCCATGTGTACCCTTCTCTTGTGTTGTTGGAAGAGGGTGTTTGCTATGACCAGTGCATTTTCTTGGCAGAACTCTATTAATCTTTTCTCTGCTTCATTCTGCATTCCAAGGCCAAATTTGCCTGTTACTCCAGGTGTTTCTTGGCTTCCTACTTTTGAATTCCAGTCCCCTATAATGAAAGGGACATCTTTTTTGGGTGTTAGTTCTAAAAGGTCTTGTAGGTCTTCATAAAATTGTTCAACTTCAGCTTCTTCAGCATTACTGGTTGGGGCATAGACTTGGATAACTGTGATATTGAATAGTTTGCCTTGGAGATGAACAGAGATCATTCTGTCATCTTTGAGATTGCATCCAAGTACTGCATTTCGGACTCTTTTGTTGACCATGATGGCTACTCCATTTCTTCTGAGGGATTCCTGCCTGCAGTAGTAGATATAATTGCCATCTGAGTTAAATTCACCCAATCTAGTCCATTTTAGTTTGTTGATTTCTAGAATGTTGACATTCACTCTTGCCATTTCTTGTTGACCACTTCCAATTTGCCTTGATTCATGGACCTGACATTCCAGGTTCCTATGCAATATTGCTCTTTACAGCATCGGACCTTGCTTCTATCACCAGTCACATCCACAGCTGGGTATTGTTTTTGCTTTGTCTTCATCCCTTCATTCTTTCTGGAGTTATTTCTCCACTGATCTCCGGTAGCATATTGGGCACCTGCTGACCTGAAGTAGCCCAATATGCTACTTCGCTTTGCAAAGGAGACAGCAAATCCCAAGTCATTATAAGTCTCTATAATAGAATGTGTCCATCATTTTGGGACTTCTCAGGTGACTCAAGTGTTAAAGAACCTGCCTGCAAATGCAGGAGATGTAAGAGACTCCTGGGCCCTGGGAGGCGCAAGCAGAGGTGGTGGTGGTCACCTTAAATCAGAAAGTGGTGGATAAATTTTTAAAGGTTTGCATAGAGGGGGAGGGGGCTCACCAGGGTGCCTGGCCGGAGCATCCTGTAAGCCTTCTCCTTCCTCGGGAGGTAGAGCACAGTCTCCCTCTTTTTCTTAGTCAATGGCAGAAAACATGATCTGCACAGAAGGTGGAGACCCACCATCCACTGCTATAACCTCCCCCATAGGCTATCTAACAGCCTCACGACAGGGGTCCAGGACATTTCTAATCATATTCCACAGAGCAAAAGCATCTACAGGAATCTTTTCTGGCTCATGCAAAGTATAAAACAAACGTAGAAATTTAGACAGTCTTCCTGTGCTTACTTTGATGCCTCTATGGGCTAACATATTAAGTGATATTTCAATAAACATTTGTCTATTCTTAGATGCAGAGAAACCATCCTTCTAGAGAATATTCTTATTGATTTTATATCCTCCTCACCCTGCCTAAACTGCAGAGGGTTGCCGGCCACCCACAGGTACAATCCTAACTGTCCTGTGTTGCAATCTCATATTACTTACTCTTCAGTGTCCCCTGTTCTGGGCACCACTTGCCAGAGTCCAACTCCAGCAGCCAGGGATTCAACCTGAAGAGGTGAACGGTGTTGGTGATTAGACAGCCTCTCATTTTTCTATGGACTGCCTGTTTATTCCAAGTTTAAGATTATCTTTTATACTTTTACAAAAACATTAGGCCTGAGGTTTGAACATTTTCAGTTCCCCCTCTCCCAGATTTATTATCTCCACAAATCATTGTTGCTCCTCAAACAGAGTTCCTGTTTCAGTGATTCTCTTGGAATCAACCTTATCATCTATTATCTACCTCCTCTAATGTGTCCTATAGTTAACTTGTGATTACATTGTAACTCATGCTACATTTCTCAGTTTACTACTTATCTTCCTAAGTCCTGTTTGCCCCTAACATCCTGAGCTCACTATTTCTTAAAAAGGCTTCTAGCTATAGTGTCTCTAAAAATTCCTAACTTCTATAAGCTAAAATATGCTAACTTTACAGCATTCCTTAAATCTTTAACTTCTAACTGTTTTAATTATTTCTAAGCCCTAAATTCAGTAAACTCGTTTGCCATAAACATTCTCACAAATAGGCATCAGATATCAATCTCGCCCATGGCCTCAAGCTGAGGCCTATGTGCTCATCTTGGAACACTTTTTTGTAAAAGTCCTTGAACAAATGTCAATGATTACCTTTATGAATTATTTTCAGAGCAATGCTGCAGAAGGCTTTGTGCCTTCTCATGCTCCTCTCAAGAACAATAAGCACCTTAATATTCCTTTTCAGTCAACTCAGCCAAGGAGAGGAAAAGACAAGTCAGAATTACAAGGCCTAACTCCTTCATCCTGGGATCTGTGCCTGTGGAAAGAGGAGAGGGGGCTGGGGACCATGCTTCCATTTCGTCAGTAATGCCTAACGTGGCTCCCGACAAGAGACATGGGTTTCGTCCCTGAGTTGGGAAGATCCCCTGGAGCAGGGTATGGAAATCAACTCCAGTATTTTTGCCTGAAGCATCCCATGAACAGAGAGCCTAGCAGGCTATGGTCCATAGGGTTCAACAGAATTTGACATGACCGAAGCGACTTAGCATGCGTGCACAGTCATTTTTACAGAAATCATAGAAATTAAATCCATGGGCCACTCAGATAGATCATTCCTCTTAGTTACTCAATCTTATATATGAATCCGATACTCAAAGTTCAGTTCAGTTCAATCATTCATTCCTGTCTGACTCTCAGTGACCCCATGGACTGAAGTACTCCAGACTTCCCTGTCCATCACCAACTCCTGAAGCTTGCTAAAACTGATGGCCATCCAGCTGGTGATGCCATCCAACCATTTCATCCTCTGTCATTACCTTCTCCTGCCTTCAATCTTTCACAGAATCCAGGTCTTTTCCAGTAAATCAGTTCTTCGAATCCAGGTGGCCAAAGTATTGGAGTTTCAGCTTCAGCATCAGTCCTTCCAATGAACACCCAGGACAGATCTCCTTTAGGATGGACTGGTTGGATCTCTTTGCTGTCCAAGAGACTCTCAAGAGTCGTCACCAACACCGGAGTTCAAAAGTATCAATTCTTTGGTGCTCAGCTTTCTTCACAGTCCAACTCTCACATCCATACATGACTACTGGAAAAACAATAGCTTTGACTAGACAGACCTTTGTTGGCAAAGTAATGTCTCTGCTTTTTAATATGCTGTATAGATTGGTTATAGCTTTTCTTCCAAGGAGCAAGTGTCTCTTAATTTTATGGCTGCAGTCACCATCTGCAGTGATTTTGGAGCCCAAAGAAATAAAGCCTGTCACTGTTTCCATTGTTTCCCTATCTATTCGGCATGAAGTTTGGGGACTGGATGCCATGATCTTAGTTTTTTGTTTGCCTTTTTTTTTTTTCCTTTTTTTTAAATATAAATTTATTTTTTTTAATTGGAGGTTAATTACTTTACAATATTGTATTGGTTTTGCCATATATCAACATGTATCTACCACAGGTATACATGCGTTCCCCATCCTGAACCCCCCTCCCTCCTCCTTCCCAGTACCATCCCTCTGGGTCGTCTCAGTGCATCAGCCCCAAACATCCAGTATCATGCATTGAACCTGGACTGATGACTCGTTTCATATATGATATTATACATGTTACAATGCCATTCTCCCAAATCATCCCACCCTCTTCCTCTCCCACAGAGTCCAAAAGACTGTTCTATACATCTGTGTCTTTTTTGCTGTTTCACAAACAGGGTTATCATTACCATTTTTCTAAATTCCATATATATGCGTTAGTAATACATTTGAATCAGTTCTAATGAGGTGGATGAAACTGGAGCCTATTATACAGAGTTAAGTAAGCCAGAAAGATCTTAGTTGTTTGAAAATTGAGTTTAAGCCAACTTTTTCACTCTCTTTTTTTCAGTTTAATCAAGAGGCTCTTTATTTATTCTTTGCTTTCTGCCATATGGCTGGTATCATCTGCATATCTGAGGTTATTGATATTTCTCCTGGCAACCTTAATTCCCGCTTATGTCTCATCCAGCCTAGCATTTCATACGATGCACCCTGCATATAAGTTAAATAAGTAGGTTGGCAATATACAGCCTCGATGTATTCCTTTCCCTATTTGGAAACAGTCCATTGTTCCATGTCACATTTTAGCTGTTGCTTCTTGACTTACATACAGATTTCTCAGAAGGCAGGTCAGGTGGTCTGGTATTCCTATGTCTTGTAGAATTTTCCACAGTTTGTGGTGATCCACAAAGTCAAAGGCTTTGGCATAGTCCATAAAACAGAAGTAGATGATTTTCTGGAACTCTCTTGCTTTTTTATTGCTCCAACAGATGTTGGCAATTTGATCTCTGGCTCCTCTGCCTTTTCTAAATCCAGTCTGAACATATGGAAGTTCATGGTTCACGTACTGTTGCAGCCTGGCTTTGAGAATTTTGAGCATTACTTTGCTAGCATGTGAGATGAGATGATTCCAATCGTGCAGTAGTTTGAGCATTTTTTGACTTTGCCTTTCTTTGGGATTGGAGAAGGAAATGGTAACCCACTCCAGTATTCTTGCCTGGAGAATCCCATGGATGGAGGAGTCCACGGGTCACAAAGAGTCAGACACGACTGAGAGACTTCACTTTCACTTTTCTTTGGGATTGGAATTAAAACTGACCTTTTCCAGTCCTGTGTTCACAAGTTTTCCAAATTTGCTGGCATATTCAGTGCAGCATTTTCACAGCATCATCTTTTAGGATTTGAAATAGCTCGGCTGGAATTCCATCACCTCCACTATCTTTGTCTGTAGTGATGCTTCCTAAGACCCACTTGACTTCACAGTCCAGGATGTCTGGCTCTGGATGAGTGATCACAACATCCTGGTTATCTAGGTCATTAAGATCTTTTTGTATTGTTCTTCTGTATATTCTTGCTACCCCTTCTTAATATCTTCTGCTTTTTGTAGGTCCAAACCATTTCTGCCCTTTATTGTGTCCATCTTTGCGTGAAATATTCCCTTTGTATCTCTAATTTTCTTGAAGAGATCTCTAGTCTTTCCCACTCTATAATTTCCCCTATTTCTTTGCATTGCTCACTTATGAAGGCTATCTTATCTCTCATTGCTATTCTTTGGAACTCTTCATTCAAGGTAGATATATCTTACCTTTTCTCCTTTTCCTTTCGCCTCTCTTCTTTTCTATTTGTAAGGCCTCCTCAGACAACCATTTTGCCATTTTACAGTCCTTTTTCTTGGGGATGGCTTTGATCATGGCCTCCTGTACAATGTTACACACCTCCATCCATAGTTCTTCAAGCACTGTATCAGAGCTAATCCCTTGAATCTATCTGTCACTTCTACTGTATAATTGTAAGGGATTTGATTTAGGTCATACCTGGATGGTCTAGTGGTTTTCCCAACTTTCTTCAATTTAAGTCTGAATTTGGCAATAAGGAGTTCATGATCTGAGCTACAATCAACTCTTGGTCTTGTTTTTGTTGACTGTATACAGTTTCTCCATCTTCAGCAACAAAGAATATAATCAGTCTGATTTCTGTGTTGACCATATGGTGATGTCCATATGTAGTCTTCTCTTGTGTTGTTTGTAGAAGGTGTTTGCTTTGACCAATGCATTTTCTTGCCAAAACTCCACTAGCCTTTGCCCTGCTTCATTTTGTACTCCAGTACCAAAATTGCCTGAAACTCCAGATATCTTGTGACTGCCTACTTTTGCATTCCAGTCTCCTATAATGAAAAGGACATTTTTTTTTTTGCCTGTTAGTTCTAGAAGGTCTTGTAGGTCTTCATAGAATTGTTCAACTTCAGCTTCTTTAGCATTACTGGTTGGGGAATAGACTTGGATAACTGTGATATTGAATGGCTTGCCTTTGAAATGAACAGAGATCATTCTGTCATTTTTGAGGTTGCACCCAAGTACTGCATTTTGGACTCTTTTGGTGATTATGAGGGCTACCCCACTTCTTCTTAGGGATTCTTGATCACAGGAGTAGATGTAAAATGTAATGGTCATCTGAATTAAATTCACCCATTCTAGTCCATTATACCACTGATTCCTAAAATGTAGATATTCATTATTGTCATCTCCTGTTTGACCACTTCCAATTTGCCTTGATTAGTTCAATTGTATGATTAGTTTATATATCTACAGTCTTCCTTTATGCTTTTCTGTGTTATCAGTACCTAATATAGATTTTGGTATACAGCTTGCACTGAAAAAAACACCTGTTAAATGAATTAAGGAAATGATTTGTCTTATTTGTGGTCAATATGCTTCCAATCACAGATTTCAACCTTTTAGTCTGTCACATGTGACTCTCAGCTATATCATTAATGTATGAATTGGTTGGGTAGGTATAATCCTGTAAGCTTTAGTTCTAGTTAAAGCTCCATTATCAAACTCTGCATGAGTTTCTGGACTTGGAAAAAAGGTCTGAGAAAAAATAAAACCTGAGGTCTTGTGATTCTTTATTACAAACTTCCTCCTCCAGATTACTTGTCTTTTAGTCCATGTGTTTCATAATAAGTCCAGAAAGAAGCTTATTTCAGTTTATAATTTGAACCTGAATTTTAGAGTTCTTAAAGTAAAATTTTTGCTGTTACTCATTTTCACCTTAAAGATCAAAATAGAACATGGAAACAGCTTTTTTTTTTTTTTTTTACTTCCCATGAGTGCATGCTAAGTCACTTCAGTCATGTCCAACTCTTTGTGACCCTATGGACCATAACCCACCAGGCTCCTCTGTTCATGGGATTCTCCAGGCAAGAGTACAAGAGTCAGTTGCCATTCCCTTCTCCAAGGGATCTGCCTGATGCAGGGATTAAACCTGCTGTAAGTGACAGTAAAATAATCAAAGATTCATCCATAAAAATTCTTTTTTTTTTTTTGCATTTCTTTTTTTGATACATAGAATGCTTATTCTAACTAAGTTCTCTGATGAGCACCTGCAAAGTAACTGCTTTCTCTTAACCATGAGATCAAAACAACCAGCAGTATTTTTAGTCAGACTATTCTCTCTAGTTGCCATTTCTGCTCCAATTAAGAATTTTTTTCACATCAATCTGGTCTCAGATCGACAAGAATCTTGCCTGACACAAAGACTACTTTCACATTAAAAATAATTGAGTTTTACTCTTTTTTTATTCTAGGAGGAAGGATTTAAATGAAAAAAGCACACTTTCCACCAAAGTGCAGGCTTTTCTTTAGTATTTCTGTATATGTCTTTATGAGACAAAAATGATCTATTCACAATTGATAAAACTCCATTTATTTTTGTACTGCTGATGCTATAGCTCCTAGGAAGCAATGACACAAAGACAATTCCAGGAGAAACTGTTCAATTGTACCTGTATTAACAGATAATACAAAATAAAGCAGTTAGGGCTGATATTATCCTTTGGGTCATTGACATCTCAAAACACAATTCAGGTCATAGTTATTCTATATTTTCTGTTTTGTGTCTAATTTCTAGGCTATACCCATACTTCAATTTTTGAGAAATAAGCATTCATTTGGGATTGTTTGCCATTCAAATATTTTAACTATAATAAGTTGATTTGAAAAGTCATAATGAACACAATAAAAACTTGTATTAAATGTATTAGAAGCTGAATATATATACTTTTAAGAAAACATTAAAGAAATTTAGTTAGAATAAATTGATATCCAAATAGCTTTCCAGAATTTATAAATGCAATGAGGATGAAAAGAGGAAAATAAAAATATATAATTTCTAAAGGGATGTTACAACCCCATTGCTCACTGTGCTGTGTTTGTAAGAGTATTCAAAAGAAGTTAATTGAGAAACCTTGTCATGCTTTGTTTTCCGACTGAGGGGATTTGTTAGGGAAAACAAGAAAGACAGCTTCTATCTTTGTGTCAGTGAAAATGAGTTTAAAGCCATGCTTTATGTACATTTGAAAGTTAATGGAGCTGATTTTTTTTTCTTGTTTATTTATTTTTTTTAATTTTATTTTTACTTTATTTTATTTTACAATACCATATTGGTTTTGCCATACATTGACATGAATCCACCACGGGTGTATACGAGCTCCCAATCCTGAATCCCCCTCCCACATCCCACCCCATATCCTCTCCCTGGATCATCCCCTTGCACCAGCCCCAAGCATCCTGTATCCTGTATTGAACATAGGCTGGTGCTTCATTCTTACATGATAGTATACATGTTTCAATGCCATTCTCCCAAATCATCCCACCCTCTCCCTCTCCCACAGAGTCCAAAAGACTGTTCTATACATCTGTGTCTTTTTTGCTGTCTCGCATACAGGGTCATGATTGCCATCTTTCTAAATCCCATATATATGTGTCAGTATACTGTATTGGTGTTTTTCTTTCTGGCTTACTTCACTCTGTATAATAGGTGCTGATATAATGGAGCTGATTTTTATTAGAAGTTAGTGTGTAGGTTTTCAAACCAAAAAAAGTAGTAGAATAAATTTTTCTTTTTGTTTTACCACTTTACTTATTTATAGTAACAATTATGTACTTAACTGTTTACAATGAAATGCAGCATGTATGTAAAATCCTAAACACTTTCCTCAAGAATGAATTCCTTTCTATTTATTCATTATGCCTTGACTGTTTACTAGTCCTTCATGGTTTTAAATGTATTTTAAAGGGTTGGATTGTAAATTCAACAAATTTTAAATTGTAAGCCATCTCTCAAAAATGTAATTTATAGAATTTCTCTTAGAATATTAAAATTGATGATTTATCTCTTTCATATCCATTCAGTATATTTTCTTGACTGCTTTCCTTCATCATTCATCAGATTAACAAACATTAAATTTGAGGGTCTACATTGTATTATTATGAAATAATACTACTTTAGTATGAAATGATAACTTTTTTTTTAATCTCCTTTATAATTGATAGTGATAGGAAAGGCAGAACATCTCAAGAAGCATTTCTCACCAGGGAAACACAATTTTACAAAGTTGAAATTCTAAGGCAATGTTTATTTCTAAAAATATTGAACTCCTATCATTTCCAAGAAATTATTCTAAAACTCATTTATTTAATCAACCAAGCTTAAGAAAAAAGGAAGGTACAAATGTACTGAGCTATGAATAGCTTAATAAAAATAAAAGAAATATAAATAATGCATACCGTTCTTTTTTAAGGCCACTCTATTTTTAGGACAAGGTTTTTAAATTGTGCAAATGCAAGAAAATTTAAGGGAAGACAATTGAAACTCAATCAATGCATTAGTCCTTCATACATTCAAGTTAGTGTTTCAATAACTATAATATTTCTTGAATAATCAAAATGGATGAGTATAATTAATTTGTATACACCATCCCAGGCTTACATAAAATGAAAATAACAAGACATTTTCACTCACATTTATAGAAAAGGGGTCCTTATATCTTCATTATATTGTGCTTGAGTGCACAAATCTTTCTAATTTGGCAAATTCATGCTTGGTTTTACATACCATTTCTAGCATGACAGATGATTAGGAAGCAGTTTGGGCACCAGACACCCCAACCACTTCTGTTCTTAATATGCATGAGTGGCTTTGAATGGTAGTAAAAAAATTAACATGTAAAAGCTATTATAAAGAAATACAGTAATTATTCAATGTATTATAAAGCTATTGTTTAATTTATCCCTACACTGGCAATTTGTATGCACTATACATAGAAATTAGGAATGCACACATAGTCTGAAAAGCATGATATTTAAAATTGGATAGTAGAGATTTATTGTTAAAACTTTCCTCTCATTGCTCAACAAAGAAAAAGAAACCTTGCTTAGATAATGATAGAGAAGTAAGGACAAGTTACAAGAGCAGTAATTCTTTAAGCTCCTTCTTGCCTCGCATCTGAACGCTGTGTTATGTTGGCAGATCTGGGGAACTTTAGTGGCCGGACGAGAAGCGCAGTGTCCGTTCGGGAAGGCCAAGGGGTCGTCCTCCTGTGCTCACCGCCGCCTCACTCGCCAGGTAGGTCGTCTCCCTTTCCTATCGCTGCTCCTCTCCTCCTGTGTGCTCCTTCCTTTAGACAAGGTGTTGACCGGGAAACATTCAGGTGACACGTGCATGGTTGTCTTGATGTGTATCAGGGTATCAGGTGAGTAATTAAAGACCGTATTCTCTAAATGCCACAGGACAGGAGACTGAGCTCCTCTGATAAGACTGTTTTATGGCCTGAGTGTGGACCATCCTGGTTATGGATGTCTCTCTTTGCCTGCCACCAGGGAGGAATATGCTACCTGGAGCACAGGGAAAGTGATAAGCTGAGAGAGTTAGGAACGTTTCAAAATTGTTGGGAATGTCAGAGTTGAGTTAACTGAACACCAATGTGCCTCTTGTTTCAGAAGATAAGCTGGAAACTGGGTTGTTTATGGCATAATTTTTCACACTGAAACAAAAATGTTAAGAAATATTTCTTGAGTTTCATACAGCTATGATTTCCTTGTTGTTTTCTGACTATTTGAGTTCTTGTTTGTAAAAGTTATAGTAGTAGGTAAGTATTTCTCAGGGTTTGAAGTAACAGAATAGTCAACTGTGCTCAGATTAATTATTTCCCCTCTTGCCAACTCACAGATAATTGTTTCCATTTTGTTTAAGTTCTATAGTTTGAAGTGAGTACTTCTTGGCAACTCAGTAAAGTTTTCCTATAATGCAATTTAAGAAAGGCCAGCAGCAATTAAAGAGAAAGAGAGAATCAAATGTCTATTTCTATGTGAGAAATAATGAAGATTTTAGTTAAGTGGAAACAGAATTCAGGATCCTGGTACCTCAATCAATTTTTCTTTTTTGTTTAGAGTGAAAACCAAACTTGTCTCTAGGTTGCATTACTAGTGTAGTATTGGGGCCCAATTTTGTTCTATCATAGATAATCCTTATCATGCTTTACAATAAGACCTCAAATCAATTTTCTTAAAGTTCCTCATCTCTATCAGACCCTAATTTTATTTTCAATTGAAAGAAAAGTAAGCTAAGTTTCAACAGGAAAAATATTTTACCTTGAAATTAAGATAATAACCACTGTGAGGAATAATTTCTGAGTTATACCAACTTCATTCCAATATGTCAATTCAATTGTTCCAATCCTTTTGTGAGTAGTTTGTGAACTTTACAGAAAACATATCCAGTCTTACCTCCATGTGTTTTACCTTTTTTAAAATGGATTTTAGTAGGCTTAAGAAAATCCTATGAAATTAGTATGTTATGTTTAATGTTGGGTTATTATATTTAGTTTAAGAGAAGTATTAGATAAATAAGTGTTAGAGATAACAAGGAGGGGAAGATGGAGGCAGGCTAGGGAAAGGAGAGCGGGGAGGAAGCAACAGACTCTGCAGAGAATGAAAGTGTTCATCAGCAACTTTACAGGGATTAACAATGCGCAGTGACTCCCGTGGGAAAAAAGCAACATTTTCTCTGAGATACAATCTATGTTGTAGGGCTGTTGAAACATATGTTAAAAAATGAAATTAGAGAGAACGATTCAAGAAGCAAAACTGTAAGATTACACATAAACAAATTATCCAATTGGCAGAGAAAACTATATACAGAAGATTTATAATGGGAAAAAATAGTATAATGAATTGTATACATGACAAGCATAAGATAAGAATATGTATGAATAATTGATTAAATAAATAAAACTGTGATCTTTGAGATCAACAAGAATAAAGCTGGCTTATTTGTTATTGTATTGTATGACAATATATGTGTCATAAGAAATATTAGACTTATTAGATAATTTAAAATTGTAGAGGTGGTTATATTCTGCTAGGTACATATGTTGAAGTGTTATATGAAATGACTTATTCAAATGTCAGTGTTAACATAACAGAATTTGGGGGGATACATGCATGACCCAAAATAACTACAGTAGCTCAGCTTCCAGGACAATGACTAACACTTACAAGTTGGTCATTTATCCCTTGATTAGCCAAATCCTATATTATATCTCTAGCTTTTTTGTTAAGCATGTCAGTTATATTCTGGTTCCAACTAAAACTTGCGCATCCCACAAAGACACGGCTTCCACTGCAGCCCTTTAAAGTTATGGCTGTTTATTCTGTCAGATTGTTTATGTGCCATTCAATGTGAGATTGGAACACATATTCTCCTTTCTCCTCATTGCACATTCTCTATTCTCCTTACAAAAAAAAAAAAAAAAAAGACCCCTCTGTTTTTAAGATTTCAGTTTAGACTCTGCAAATCTTTGTTGCTGTCATTTACACACTCCCAGTTTACTCCTTTTCATTTTGTCTTCTTTTTGCCATTCCAATGGTCTTGGTTTACAGTCATTCTCAGGCACTTCATCTGCTATTATCAGCAGCTATGGTTTCTTAACTGGGCTTCCAGTTAAGGTAACACTAGTGGTAAAGAATCTGTCTGCCAATGCAGAAGACACAGGAGACTCAAGTTTGTTCCCTGGATCAGGAAGATCTCCTGGACTAGGAAATAGTACCCTACTCCAGCAGAGGAAATGGCACCCCTCTCCAGTATGCTTGCCTGGAAAATTCCATGTGCAGGAGGAGCCTGGCAAGCTACAGGCCATGGAGACACAAAGAGTTGGTTTTGGCTGAGTGACTGAGAATACGTACATTTTCTGTTCACTGCTTCCTTGATTTCAGGAACCCTTCAACCTCATTGAAATCTGCAAATCCTTGATATTACCTCCTTTTTGCCTTTGTTCCCCTTCTTTGAGTCTCATTTTTCTCCTTCAATCATTATCATTTTTCTTGCTTACAATCTTGATTATTTCAACCTTCTTTTGCCTCACAACACTCAACAAAATCCTAATCCCAATGTAAACCCATTCTTCAACCTGAAACTACTTAACTTTATATGACTATAAAGGGAATTCCCTCATGGTCCTGTGGTTAGGATTCCACCCTTTCACTGCCAAGGGCACAGGTTCGATCCCTGGCCAGTCAGGAACTAAGATCCCACAAGCTGCACAGTCTAGCCAATGCATATGTATATACATATGTATGTATATATGACACTATAAAAATAGGCAGATTAGTCTAAATTTTGGGGCTTCCCAGGTGGTGCTCGTGGTAAAGAACCTGCCTGCCAATGCAGGAGACATAGATGTGGTTTGGATCTCTGGCTTGGGAAGATCCCCTGGAAGAGGGCATGGCAGCCCACTCCAATATTCTTGCCTAGAAAATCCCATGGACAGATTCCCTGGTGGGCTACAGTCCATAGAGTTTGAGAGTCAGAAATGATTGAAATGACTTAGCACTCGTGCATCCAGTCTAAATTTAAAAACCAAACTATGTATCTCAAGTAAACTTATGCTGACCAGAAATTAAGGGGAAAAAAAAACAAACCTAGCCCTCTCACTGTAATTTTGTCAAACCTTCAATGTGTCTCCCATCATTCAATTTTCCTCCCATCCTCATTTTCAGCTGATAACCATTTCCTGGTGAAAAGAAAAACAATTAGAAGATAACTTTCACAAGCCTTCATCACCAAATTACACACTCATTAACATTTGTTTCAGATTCTAATCTCTCTTCTTTAGTATAGATATACTGCTGTGCTTCTAAGGCCCATCTCTCAACCTGTGTACTGTAATTCATCCATATTTATCTACTTAAATAAATCAATTTAGTAATTCTCTGTTCTGCTTTTCTAAATTTTCACCACAGATTGCTTACTTTCTTCTGGGTCATTCCTAACAGGGTACAACCATACTGTCCCCTCCTCCATCTGAAAACAAAACAATACAAAGCAAACCTCTCCTCTTTCAGCTACCACCTCATTTTTTTCTGCTCCTCTCCATAGCAAACTCTTCAGAGGCTTTGTATGTGCATTATCCAGTTCAACTCTGATGCTGTCTTTTTGCCTCTTTCTTTCTTTCTTCCCTCTTTCTCTGTCTCTTTCTCTAACTTTTTAGTAGATTTATTGAGAGCCAATTTCGACACCAGAATACTCACCTGCTTTAAGTGTACAGTTCAGTGAGCTTCTGTATGTGTAACACAATTGTGCCACTGTTACCACAGCCCAAGATTAGAAATCCCATTATTTCACACAGGCGTTTCCACCCATGCCTCCATGCAATCACTGATCTACTTTCTGTCTCTACATTTTTACCTTTCCTAAAAATTTTATTTTAGTGAAATTATACAACGCGCAGTCTCTGTGTGTGTGTACTTAATGTTTCTAAGGTGCATCCATATTTGTCAGTATGTTATTCCACATCGCTGAATAGTATTCCATTGTATGGATATACCTCAGTTTATGACATTTTTAACATTACAACGTTATTTTCAGCCCTCATATTGGAAACTCCTTCTTTTATAAAACACTTTCTTGCAGAATTCTGCACACACTAGTTTTCCTCTTACCTTACTTTGTAATCTCCTGTGTTGATTTTGCCCTATCTCCTCAAACTCATAATCTTACAGCCACTCATGTGTCAGGTTTTGAACTGCTTTTTTAATATACCCTCATTCCCTGATATTTCATCCCACAATACTCTTTAAATACTGATATCTCCCAAATGTATGTCTCCAATCAGGAATCTGGTTGTATATCTAACTGACTACTCAGCATTTCCATTTGCATGGCTAATAGGCACTGCAAACTTACCCATGAGTAACACTGAACTCCTGATTATATCTTCCCCAAATATGAGATCTTTCCCCCCTAAATTAATGACAGTTCCATTCCTTGCAATTCATCAGTGTTTGAGACATTTTTTCTTACTTTTTTTCACTCCTCACATCAAATTGCCAGCAATTTTATTGGTCCTACTATAAATTTTATCTGAAATCTGACAATTTCTCATACCTTCCATGCCAGTTCTCTAGTATAAGTTATAATTATCACCTACCTGAGTTATTGCAGTAGCCTTTTAATGGTTCTCTATTATTTTTGACTTTATCTTTTTTAAATCTGTTCTCAACATGGTAGTTAAGAGTGACCTTCAGTTCAGTTCAGTCACTCAGTTGTGTCCGACTCTTTGTGACCACATGAACTATAGCATGCCAGGCCTCCCTGTCCATCACCAACTCCTGCAGTTCACCCAAACCCATGTCCATTGAGTCAGTGATGCCATCCGACCATCTCATCCTCTGTTGTCCCCTTTTCCTCCTTCTCTCAATCTTTTCCAGCATCAGAGTCTTTTCCAATGAGTCAGCTGTTTGCATCAGGTGGCCAAAGTATTGGAGTTTCAGCTTCAGCATCAGTCCTTCCAATGAATATTCAAGGCTGATTTCCTTTAGGATGGACTTGTTGGAGCTCCTTGCAGTCCAAGGGACTCTCAAGAGTCTTTTCCGACACCACAATTCAAAAGCATTAATTATTTGGCACTCAGATTTCTTTATAGTCCAGCTCTCACATCCATACATGACCAATGGAAAATCCATAGTCTTATAGTTTTTATCATGTTACCTCTCTGTCCAAAACACTCCAAAAACTTCCTGTCTGCTAAAGATTGAATTGAGTTACCCTTAAGTTCATATGAAGCCCCAATATTTGGAGATGGGTCCTTTGGGAAGTAATTAAGTGTATAGAGGGACCTTGAGGGTAGGACCCTCTTGATGGAATTAGTGCCCCTATAAGAAGAGATATCAGAGAGCTTGCTCTTTCTTTCCATAATCTGACAATTTAGTGAGAATGCAGCCATCTGCCAGTCAGAGACCTTTCAGCAGAAACCAACTAAGCTGAAACCCTGATCTTAGACTTCCAGCCTCAGTGTCCTTTACTGTTGTTTAAGCCAGCCAGTCTATGACATTTTGTAATGGCACCCTAAGTGACTAATATACCATCTCATTCACAGTCAGTGCTCAAGTCCTTACTGACAATAGCTTGAATTAGACAAGGCTATGGTCCATGTGCTTCCCTGGTGGCTCAGAGGTTAAAGCGTCTGCCTGGAGTCCAGGAGACCCGGGTTCGATCCCTGGGTTGGGAAGATCCCCTGGAGAAGGAAATGGCAACCCACTCCAGTACTCTTGCCTGGAGAATCTCATGGACGGAGGAGTCTGGTAGGCTACAGTCCATGGGGTCACGAAGAGTCGGACATGACTGAGCGACTTCATTTCACTTCATTTCACTTCACTTCATGGTCCATGTGATCAAATTGGTTAGTTTTCTGTGACTGTGGTTTTCATTCTGTCTGCCTTCTGATGGAGAAGGATAAGAAGCTTATGGAAGCTTCCTGACGGGAGAGACTGACTGAGGGGGAAACTAGGTCTTGTTCTGATGGGCCGGGCCATCCTCAGTCAATCTTTAATCCAATTTTCTCTTGATGGACAGACTTAGGTGGCTTAGAGGGTAAAGCATCTGCCTGTGATGCAGGAGACTCGGGTTCGATTCCTGGGTTGGGAAGATCCTCTGGAGAAGGAAATGGCAACCCACTCCAGTATTCTTGCCTGGAAAATCCCATGGACAGAGGAGCCTGGAGGGCCACAGTCCATAGGGTCACAAAGAGTTGGACATGACTGAGTGACTTCACTTTACTTCACTTCTCTTGATGCGCAGGGCTATGTTCCCTCCTTGTTATTTGACCTGGGGCCAAAACTATGGTGGAGGCAAAGAAGATAATGGTGACTTCCTTCAGAAGGTCCCATGCAGGAACTGCTACACTCAGTGCCTCCAACCCTGGATCATCCATCATCCCACCATCATCCCACGCCTCAGTGGGAGATTCCTGGACACTCATGGGCATGTCTGGGTCAGTCTCTTGTGGGGACACTGCTCCTTTCTCTTGGGTCCTGGTGCACACAAATTTCTGTTTGTGCCCTCCAAGAGTCTGTTTCCCAGTCCTGTGTAAGTTCTGGTGGCTCTGTGATGGGGTTAATGATGACCTCTGCCAAGAGGAGTATGGCTTATGCCATACCCAAGTCTGCTGCACCCAGAGCCCCTGCTTCTGCAGCAGTCCACTGCTGACCCATACCTCCACCAGAGATACTCAAACACAGTTCTATCTCAGTCTTTGTGGGGTCTCTGGGTCCTGGTACACACAAGGTTTGTTTGAGCCCTCTGAACATCTCTGGCTGGTATGAGGATTTGATTCTAAATGCAATGTCATCCCTCCTACCATCTTTCTGGGGCTTCTCCTTTGCCCTTGGGCATGAGGTGTCTCTGCAAAGTCACTCTGGCACTGCACAGCTGCTGCTCCAGTGCCTACTGTATTTCTGGGGCTTCTCTGCCTTTGGACATAGGGTATTTCCTCACAGTCTCTCCGGCACCACATAGCCACTACTCCAGCTCATTGTTTTGGGCTCCAAAATCACTGCAGATGGTGACTGCAGCCATGAAATTAAGACATTTGCTCCTTGGAAGAAAAGCTATGACCAATCTAGACAGAATATTATAAAGCAGAGATATTATTTTCCAACAAAGGTCCATCTAGTGAAAAGTATGGTTTTTCCAGTAGTCATGTACGGATGCGAGAGTTGGACTATAAAGAAAGCTGAGTGCTGAAGAATTGATGCTTTTGAACTGTGGTGGAGAAGACTCTTGAGAACCCCATGGACTGTAAGGAGATCCAACCAGTCCATTCTAAAGGAAATAAGTCCTGAATATTCATTGGAAGGACTGATGCTGAGCTGAAACTCCAATACTTTGGCCACTTGATGTGAAGAACTTACTCATTTGTAAAGACCCTGATGCTGGGAAAGATTGAAGGTGGGAGGAGAAGGTGACGATGAAGGATGATATGGTTGAATGTCATCATCAACTCAATGGACATGAGTTTGAGTAAACTCTGGGAGTTGGTGATGGACAGGGAGGCCTGTCTTGTTACAATCCACGGGGTTGCAAAGAGTCAGACACAACTGAGTTACTGAACTGACTGACCGAAAATAACTTGGAGAATCCTCACCATTTGACTCCATATAATCTCTCTGACCTTATCTACTATTCTCTTTCTTGCTTTTTCATATATAGTTATATTAGTTTCTCTGATATTCTGCAGGAACTAGGTATAGACTTGCCTCAAAGTCATTCCAGTTGCTATTTTCAATGCCTGATTCCTTTTATGCTTGCCATTTGAATGGCTCACTACTTCACATTCAAATCTTCCTTCAAAACTTACAAGCTTGGTGAAAAATTTTTCTAATTTTCCTATTTTGATATAAACCCCTACAATTCCTTTCCTCTTTCTCTGTTTTTTTTTTCTCCACAATGATCATCACTTTCCATACATTGTAGAAATTTACTTACTTGCTTATTCCCTGTCCTCTTGAAATAGAATATAAATCCCACGAGGGCAGAATTTTTGTAGTTTTTGTTCAGTGCTGAGCCTCATGTCTAGAACAATGACTGGCATAGAGTAGGGGCTCAAAAACATTTGTTGAGTGAGAACATGCCTGATATTCATAAATAAATAAAATTGGCCAAGGTTTTTAGTCCATACATAACTATCAGAAACTGAGAAAGAAATCCTAAGAACAAAGAAAAATAGATCAGCTGTGTAGTAAGAAAAATTTCTTACCATTCACCTTTCTCTTATAATGATGTTGTGAATTGAAGAAGAGATAAATGAACATGATTCATATCAATATGAAAGAATAAAATAAATACAAAATTAAAATTAAAACTGTAACCTGATTGGATTCTTTAAGTCACAATCATACTGTGAAATAGTGGATTAATCTTAATGCTTTGCTTTATCAATTAGAAAGACACCTTTGAAATTGTCTTGTGGAAGTCAAGTCAAAAAAGTCATGCTGTAGAGGAAGGGGAAGTGTAGAAAGAATAATCCAGGGCTACTCAGTGAGAAAGACCTTGTGATTGCTTTCCTAGTCTAGCACCTGTTAGCAAAGGCCTCAACAACTGCCTTTATTTTGGTGGCATAAGATTGTGCACTGTGGAATGAAGAGATAACCTGATCCATACTAGAATCGCAACCCCAAATTTCTGTCAAGTCAAAATAGTTATGTTTTGGGTTGGCCAAATGTTCGTTCAGGTTTTTCCATAAAATTTTATGGAATGGTTGACCAATCTAATAGATCATCACAGCATACCTAGTTAACTGATGCTTGATTCTCTTTTGTTCCCCACTCTTATTTTACTGCTGCTGCTGCTGCTGCTAAGTCACTTCAGTCGTGTCTGACTGTGCAACCCCATAGACAGCAGCCCACCAGGCTCCTGTCCCTGGGATTCTCCAGGCAATACTGGAGTGGGTTGCCATTTCCTTACTACCATCTTTTAAATCATAATTGGTTTATGATTTTATCAAAAATTTAAATGAAGTAAAGTGTTGGAAGTAAACATTTCCTAATATTTTAATTTTCCCTAGTAGATTATATGTTCCTTAATGGTGCAAAACCTTCTACTTCATATTTGTATCTCTAATACTTAGTGCAGTACCTGACACTTGTAAATATATGAAAAAGTAGAAGAGTAAGTATTCATTAAATGCATGTTTAATAACTGAATAAATGTGCTGATTCTAAAGGGAGTTTCATAGGGCTTTAAAAAGTTTTTAGCAGGCTCCTGCTATCAGTTTATCATAACCAACTCTAATTTATGATAAATATTTGGGTCACCTAATGTCACATTCAAATATTATTATTTCAAATAATATTATTCAAATATGAAGATTATTTCAAAGTTTAGCAAGTAATAAAATTTAGT
>SJYT01005809.1:272225-316464 GCA_006410635.1 Cephalophus harveyi
CTCTAAATCTTTTAAAGTAAATATTGTCTCCTTTTTATAAGAATGGTATTGAAAAGAAATCAAAGATGAACTCATATTTTGAATGATTTTATGGAAGAGGGGTTGTGATTTGTACTAATATAGTTTCTATGTTTCTAGAGCTTCCAAAACTGGTAGAGCATAGGCCAAGAGGCTCCCTATGTTAGGGAAGTTTTCATAGTTTCAATTACATCCTAAAATTCTGGTTGCAACTCTACTTTTTTCTCTCTGTTTTATACAAAAACAAACAAAAACCCCTAATCTTATCTATCCTCAATTTCAAGTCTATAAAACAGGTAATCATATTACATATTACAAATGATAGAGACTGGTTAGCAAAATGTCTGGCACATAGTAACTGCTTAATATATTTAGAAGTACAAAAACACTATGTGACATTTAAGAAATAAATTTCATTCTTTAGAACAACAGGATCTTGTATATCTTTGGGGAATCAAGGCATATGACTGGAAATGAAGGATGCTTTAACATCCCTGAATGATAGGCCAAGCCAGATGGTAAAAAGTAGGCAGTAATTCAACGTTGACTGAGTTAGGATAACCTTGGAAGCTTTGGCCTTGTATATAGATTTGCCCTATCTCAAAAAATCTTCTTTCGCTAAAAGACATTCTGAAGTAATAACATAACTTCATATAGTAAATGTTTTCTAGGCACCAAGCATGAAACTATATACTTGCTGTTATTTCTATTTAATATTTACAAAATGATAGGAAGCAATGCATACCTCAAAAGAGGATAATAAAGACTGAGGAACATTGAGTAACTTGCCCAAGGTTACAGAAAGAATAAGTGATGAAGGAAAGGCTTAAGCAATCAAACACTAGAAATCTAACTGAAAGGAAAAAAAAGAAAAGAAAACCTGTCTTGTCTCTGAGTTAGTGTGTACTGTATTTGACTCAGGCTACATCCTGGCTTCTTAGGCTTTATTACCCCTGGTCAACACAGACATTTGTGTAGCTTTGCCATGAGTAGACTGCTTTCAATTGAACTACTTTACCAGACTTCCAGATTTTCTACAGTAATTTCTATATTCAAAAATGAAACAAATGTGGAACGTTATGTCATGCCAATAAAATGCCTTAAAACAGTAATTTAATAATCTGTAAATTTCTCTAACAATATAAGAAATCTATTCCTTTCTTTTCTGTTTAGCATAGATTCCATGTGGTTTAAATATTCATGCAATCTGGTTTCCTCAGTTTGTATTATTTCTACCATAAATTTGCATTTTGTTTCCATTATCTTGGATTAATTTATATTGACTTCATTTTAATACAATAGAGTAAGTTCTGTAAATACATATCTCATTATTTTTTTTTTTTTTTTTTTTTTTTTTTTTTTTTTAATTTTATTTTTACTTTATTTTACTTTACAATACCGTATTGGTTTTGCCATACATTGACATGAATCCACCATGGGTGTATATTAGCTCCCAATCCCGAATCCCCCTCCCACCTCCCACCCCACATCATCTCTCTGGCTCATCCCTGTGTACCAGCTCCAAGCATCCTGTATCCTGTATCGAACATAGGCTTGATGACCTCAAATGACTGAGTAAAAAGTAGTAAATTAGATACATTGCTTCAGATTTCACACACAATTTCAAGTCTGTATACTTGTAAGGTGAATTATTTATGCAGAATAAAACAACTGGACTCCTCATGAAACTGAACTTCCTTCTACATCATTATACCTTTTATATAAGGAAAAGAAAAGTGACAAGCTGATAGTGTCCATATTGTGTCATGGTGTCAATCCAGTCTTTGACTTTTTTCCGATTATTTTGACAATTAATGGGGAAAAATAGCCTGCAATGGTATCATTCTTAGTGTATTTAAATTCATTCAATTAAAACTAAACAATGTTTCTTAGGTTCTGTGCTATGGATATGATTGATACTTAATTCTAATTCAGTTCAGCACACTGCACTGTTTACCTATTTTATATATGTACGTGATAGACTTAAAATTATGAAGGAGGTATAGTACTTTACTCTTAAAAATAAGAAGAAAAATGAAATTGAAAGAGCTAGCTTTCATCTATCTATTATTTATAAAATGAATGAAAAGAATTATAGTTATTACCTAATAACTCAAATAATTGGTTAATCAGCATAACTCACTTGCAGATTAACCGAGAACAATGGTTCACAAACAGGAATGATTTCCCATAATGAGGCATTAGGCAATGCCTAGAGACATTTTTGACAGTCATAGCTGGAATGGGTATGGGAAGGGGAGGGATAAGATGCTGTTGGCATCTAGTGGATAGAGGCCAGGGAAAGGCTTATCAGCCTCCTACTTACTAGCTTATTAGTATGCATATGAGCAGCCTACAATGCACCGGAGTATCTCTCATAGAAATTATCTGGCCTCAAATGCCAATAGTACTGAGATGCAAAGCCTCCATCTAGATAAAAGGAAACTAATCCCATCAAGAAAATATTTTACATAAGTAATACATTTATACAATTTGTGCTCTTTAGTTTAGAATTAGTTAGTCACTCAGTCATGTCTGACTCTTTGTGACGCCATGAACTGTAGCTTCTCTATCCATGGGATTCTCCAGGCAAGAATACTGGAGTGGTTTGGCATGCCCTCCTCCAGGGGATCTTCCTGACCCAGGGATTGATCCCCAGTCTCCTGTATTGCAGGAAGACAATTTTATTGTCTGAGTAACCAGGGAAGTGCACTCATGAGTTTATAGATCCTCAAAGTATCAGTATTACTGGAGAGGATTCATGCCCAGAAACAAACAAACAAAAGTACTGAATAATGAACTGCTATTTGACAAAAATAAAATTTGAAAAGAAAAACAAAAGAGATGAGCAAAAAATGAGTATGGCATTTCAAAGTTATTAAAATTGAAATGAGTCCATAAAGACCAGCACCCTAGTGTTCTCACAAAGATACTATGACACTATCTAATCATAAATATTCATTTAGGCATGCTATTACAACATTCAACATTCAACATACTATTCGACATTATGAGTATCTCCTTGGTCACCTTCCACATATGCATTTTCATTTTTTCCCCGATGTGTCGTTTATAGAAATATTGGTGTAGGATAGTGCTTGTCCATTTGTAAAGAATAGCTATCATGCTGTGCTTTAAAATTGTGGCAATTCTATCTAAAGACCTCACTAGAGACTTAACAAAATCAATGTCATGTTGCTGTCATTCTACAGCAAAGATCCAGCAAAGCATGTGCTCTTTCCCCAGATAGATTAAAACATTCATTTTGATGGTATTTCTTTGTAATTAAAGTAAAAGTTCAGACTGAGTTTCAAGTAATAATATAAAAACAGTACAAAGAGGCAAAATCCCCAAATGTTGGTCTGATAGCAAAAGAACTAATTAAAAAACAAGAATGATTTAGTTTTTCTTAACAAAACTTTACCACAAACTTACAGTCAATACTCTGAAAAGAAATAAAAGAAATGTAACAGAGTTGCATTGAAAGGGTTCTCTGAATTCTCACTTAAAATTCTTATTTCATTCATTTCCTCTTCCAACATTTGTGAAAACTAATAATCAAATGGTCAGAATATTGGTATTTATTCAAGTCTTCTCTTTATCACATATCTACATATATAATAAAATGCATACATTCCCGGGGGTTCTGAAAAATTTCCTTATAAATCATTTTAATATTTTAGGTATTACCTTATGAAGAAGAAAACAGTACCCAATAATTTAATTTCCAAGAAATTTATGTTATGACATTTAGTAGAAACCATTTTCACTATTGTGTTAATTCTCCGTTCATTCAATCATTACTTATTCTGTATCTGCCACTTTTCACAATCCTGAGGGTTATGGTGGTGAACCAATAGGTAAGGTTCCTACACTAATAAAACTCACATTGTGGTGCAGAAGACAACCAATAAGAAATATATATATGTATGTATGTATATGTGTGTGAGAGAGAGAGGGAATGCTAGAGGAGTGATAAGGCTGGTTTAGGTGAGTTGGCTAGAGAGCACTGCCTAGAAGAAGCCATTTGAACAGTGATCTGAAGAGAAGTCAAGTAGTGAGCCACAAAAGCATCTGGAAGAATAATGTTTCAGACTGAGGTAACAAATTAATATACATGTCTTAGGTTGAAAACAAGTAAGAAGGCCAGGGAGGCTTGGGTGAATTGAAGAAAGGAAAGAGTGTTACAGTTAAAGCAATATCCAGGGTCAAAATCACACAGAGTCTTAAAAGATTTGTAAAATTCTATTACCAAGGGTTGAAGAAAGAATATAAGAAAACATCTTATTTTACTTATGATGAAATGACAAAAGAGTGCATTCATCATCAGAAAAGGATTTATAGACTGTTCCCTGGACACTGTGGTGAGTTGGACACTATTTTAGACAGCTGGAGAAATGACATGCAAGAATACTCTGGTGCCACTCAAGATATCCCCAACTATCTTGAATGAAAATATGACATCTTTTTAAAAGTCTTTAAATATAAATTGAATAACTTTATCTTTAATTTTTAAATTAATTTAATTTAATTAATGCCATGTTTGTTCAGAAAGCATATTACACAGCCCCTGCTCTATGATGTATATATAATCCAAGAGGGGAAACTGATACAGCCACATAGAATAGAGGATGATGAGAGAACATAGTCCATCCCAGTACAAGAGGAGCTTTTGTTTATGACGAATAGAGATTTGGGGACCATAAAATATATTTAATACAGAAACATTTTTGAAAGTGAAACGAGAGTATTAATAATCCTACTGGGGAAAATGCTGTTAAATGGTGTATATAGTACTATTTCAAGCAAATCAGGATACAAGTTAGTGATATGGCTATAATATTTCAAAAAAGAAGAGTTAAAAGTGACTCCTGATGGTTTCTTCAAGAAAACAGCACCTGTGCTTGCTTTGTGTATAGGCATGTGATTGGGCAGAAGGAAGGTGGGAATATATTCTAGTCCAGGGAAATGACATTGTAAGAAACATATCGATATGAGAATCACTCTAAGATGAAGTATTGGTGATTGTGAAGAGTGGCAGATAATATTGAGTGTTATAAGAAAGAGATTGTTGAGGCATAAGAGCAGGACAGACAATAGTAAGTTTTAAATTCCATGAAAGAATCTTGTACAATAGACTTAAGATCTATTGGTAAGCGTGTGCCATGACTATAGAAAAAAATACTTCTAAACTCCAATTTGATGTCAGTTGGGAATATTATGAAGCAAAAAATACTATAAAAGGTACAGATATTTTAATACTGCATAATCTATATGTTGTATGATAAATTGGAACAAGAATAGCATGTATATATGTTACTGACATGCTCAGTCAAAGCGCTTTTTTATGCATACATGTAGGAAGCAATGTTTTATGGGGCTTTTAGTGACTGCTAGATTGATTAGGCAAATATGATACACATAGCAAAAATAATATGCATGTACATAAATATATAGGTATATATATTTGCATATATACTCATGTTAGCAGTTTAAATGATAATGAAAATGTATGAGCACTTAATATACTCATGAAATTGTATTAACATTTTTGTAAACATTTCCCTCAAATCCTAAGAACTAGGTGTTATTTCGATTATTTTACAGATGGATAAACAGAACTGAAAAAGTCAGGTAATTAGCTGAAGACCACATAGCTGCTAGATGCAAAAGTTCAAAAGCATTTTTGCATTGATATGAAGTCCTTGTTTTTGTCCACAGTGTCACATTACCTTATTCCAATGCATGTACTCACTGAGTTGAGCCTCACGTGGCTCAGTTCTTGCACAGAGGTCTCAACTGGATTAGGAAGCCAGGTTCTTAGTACACATCTCATTTCACTCTACTATGACAGGGCTTCCCTGGTGGCTCAGATGATAAAGAATCTGCCTGCAATGTAGGAGACTGGGGTTTGATTCCTGAGTCAGAAGATCACCTGGAGAAGAGAATGGCTACTCACTCCAGTATTCCTGCCTAGAGAATTCCATGGGCAGAGGAGCCTGGTGGGCTACAACCCAAGGGGTTGCAAAAAGAGTTGGACACACTAAGCAACTAACACATATGTGACAGGATTCATACTAGTATCACTGGTGGCATAAGCATTTCCTTTCACTAAGAATAAGGAATAAGTACCAGCATTTATTTTTAAAGTCTATCTTCCTGCTTTACCCAGTCTCTGATGTGATGTATCCTGATATTTTGTGATTTTCATTTAAGAAAACTGCATGCAGTCAGTTTCTTAGATGGTAAAGCATATGCCTACAATGCGGGAGACCAGGGTTCTATCCTTGGGTCGGGAAGTTCCCCTGGAGAAGAAAATGGCAACCCATTCCAGTATTCTTGCCTGG
This sequence comes from Cephalophus harveyi, assembly GCA_006410635.1. Classification (NCBI taxonomy): domain Eukaryota; kingdom Metazoa; phylum Chordata; class Mammalia; order Artiodactyla; family Bovidae; genus Cephalophus; species Cephalophus harveyi. The sequence goes on from SJYT01005809.1 coordinate 278,591, forward strand.
AAAATCCCATGGATGGAGGAGCCTAGTAAGCTACAGTCCATGGGGTCGCAAAGAGTCGGACATGACTGAGCGATTTCACTTCGCTTCAGTTTCTTTAAATGATCCTTATAAATCACAATTCCTCATTTTTTCATCTTTAACAGTCAACTCCTAAATCAGTGGTTTCTGAGTAAATTTATCCATCCAACTGCTTTGCATTCTTGAAATTTACAGTAAACCTTATAGACATACAGTTTTCCTATTTCTAAGACTGCAATGTTGATTAATCCTTGATCCCAAGAAAATCATAGTATTTTTATTTTAGCTATATTTTTATTTTAATTAATAGTAGTCTTGTGATTTTAGAAACTATCATTAGACAATCATGAGAATCATTAATTAACCAACAAATTAGGAACAGAGGCTTATGGAGACAGATACATTACAGAGCCCAGGCTTGTAGAGAATACTCAGAATATATCCAAGTAATTAATTTTCAACAAAGAAGTCTGATAAGTTTGGTTTTTAAAAGTAAACTCCTTTCTTATCCAGATATTATAAAACATGTTAAAGATTGAGGCAATATAGGAATCAACCAAAGAACAGCCAGTTTAGGAAATAAAAGTCTGCAAAACTTCTAGGCAAATTTAAAAGAGAATAAGAGAAACATGAAAAAATAATGGACTCAGGAAAAGCCAACATATTTTTGTCATCTGAACCATTTATTTTCATAGTATATACCAGCCACATGTCTCTGAATGTCTAACATTCACATTTAATATGAGCTTTAGGTTCAGAATAATGGCCACTCAATTGCCTTGTGCTATTGGTGATGGACAGGGAGGCCTGGCGTGCTGCGATTCATGGGGTTGCAAAGAGTCGGACACGACTGACCAACTGAACTGAACTGAACTGATTGACTATGCCAAGGCCTTTGACTGTGTGGATCACTATAAACTGTGGAAAATTCTCAAAGAGATGGGAATACCAGACCATCTGACCTGCCTCTTGAGAAACCTATATGCAGGTCAGGAAGCAACAGTTAGAACTGGACATGGAACAACAGACTGGTTCCAAATAGGAAAAGGAGTACGTCAAGGCTGTATATTGTCACCCTGCTTATTTAACTTGTATGCAGAGTACATCATGAGAAACGCTGGGCTGGAAGAAGCACAAGCTGGAATCAAGATTGCCAGGAGAAATATCAATAACCTCAGATATTCAGATGACACCACCCTTATGGCAGAAAGTGAAGCAGAAGTAAAAAGCCTCTTGATGAAAGTGAAAGAGGAGAGTGAAAAAGTTGGCTTAAAGCTCAACATTCAGAAAACAAAGATCAAAACATCTGGTCCCATCACTTCATGGGAAATAGATGGGGAAACAGTGGAAACAGTGTCAGACTTTATTTTTATGGGCTCCAAAATCACTGCAGATGGTGACTGCAGCCATGAAATTAAAAGACATTTACTTCTTGGAAGAAAAGTTATGACCAACTTAGATTGCATGTTGAAAAACAGAGACATTACTTTGCCAACAAAGGTCCATCTAGTCAAGGCTATGGTTTTTCCTGTGGTCATGTATGGATGTGAGACTTGGACTGTGAAGAAAGCTGAGCATCAAAGAATTGATGCTTTTGAAGTGTGGTGTTGGAGAAGACTCTTGAGAGTCCCTTGGACNATTTTCAAAAGCAGAGACATTACTTTGCCAACTAAGGTCCGTCTAGTCAAGGCTATGGTTTTTCCAGTAGTCATGTATGGATGTGAGAGTTGGACTGTGAAGAAAGCTGAGCATCAAAGAATTGATGCTTTTGAAGTGTGGTGTTGGAGAAGACTCTTGAGAGTCCCTTGGACTGCAAGGAGATCCAACCAGTCCATTCTGAAGGAGATTAGCCCTGGGATTTCTTTGGAAGGAATGATGCTAAAGCTGAAACTCCAGTACTTTGGCCACCTCATGCGAAGAGTTGACTCATTGGAAAAGACTCTGATGCTGGGAGGGATTGGGGGTAGGAGGAAAAGCGGGGCGACAGAGGATGAGATGGCGGATAGCATCATGGACTCGATGGACGTGAGTTTGAGTGAACTCCAGGAGCTGGTGATGGACAAGGAGTCCTGGCATGCTGCGATTCATGGGGCTGCAAAGAGTCGGACATGACTGAGGGACTGAACTGACTGACTGACTGATCATTTGATATATTAACTTTTTCATTCTCTTCAAATGACTCCATGAGAACACGAAATCCATCTGTATGTATATTATTTACTGCCATGTTTGCACCATCTAGAATTGCACTTAGCTCAGAAGAATCTGTTTTTCCATCAATAAGGGTATATAATATAACATAATGATATAATATTATATTATATAAATGTTTAGTAAATATTAAAGTATCATTAACTCACTGATAGTATTAGATAATAGTTGGCACATACTATTAGAAAAAGCCTCTCGAACACACACACACACACACACACACACACACACACACACATATATCAAAGGTGACATATTAAGGTAAATAAATAGCTGTTAATATTTGATTTCTGGGAGGAACCTGGAATGAAGCAATTGGAGGCCGTCAAGCAGGAGATGGCAAGAGTAAACACTGACATCTCAGGAATCAGTGAACTAAAATAGCTTGGAATGGGTGAATTTAATTTAGATGACCATTATATTTACTACTGTGGGCAAGAATCCCTTAGAAGAAATGGAGTAGCCCCCAAAGTCAACAAGAGTCCCAAATGCAGTACTTGGGTGCAATCTAAAAACAAAAGAATTATCTCAGTTCATTTCCAAGGCAAATCATTCCAGATCACAGTAATCCAAGTCTATGGCCCCCCACAGATTCTGAAGAAAATGACGTTAACCAGTTTTATGAAGACATACAAGATCTTCTAGAACTAATATCAAAAAAAGATGTCTGGTTCATTTGTAGTAAAAGGCAAGTTTGGGCTTAGAGTGCAAAATGAAGCAAAGCAAAGGCCAACAGAGTTTTGCCAAGAGAGTATACTGGTCATAGCAAAGAAAACTCTTCCAACTACACAAGAGACAACTGTATACACAAATATCACCAGATAGTCAATATTGAAATCAGATCAAATTGCTAGCATCCGTTGGATCAGAAAAAAAGCAAGGGAATTCCAAAAAACATCTACTTCTGCTTCATTGACTATGCTAAAGGCTTTGACTGTGTGGATCACAACAAATGGTAGAAAATTCTTAAAGAGATAGGAATATCACCTTACCTGCCTCCTAAGGAACTTGTATGCAGGTCAAGAAGCAACAGTTAACTTCAGACATCGAGCAACAGGCTGGTTCAAAATTGAGAAAGGAGTATGACAAGGTTGTGTATTGTCACCTGCTTATTTAATTTATAAGTATATCATAGGAAATGCCAGGCTAGATGAATCACAAGCCGATATCAGAATTGCCAGGAGAAATATCAACAACCTCAGATATGCAGATGATACCACCTTAATGGCAAAAAGGAAGAGGAACTAAAGGACCTTTTGATGAATGTGAAAGAGGAAGTTTTAAAGCTGAAAGAGAGAGTTTAAAGCTGGCTTTAAGCTCAACATTCAAAAACTAAGATCATGGCATCCAGTCCCATCACTTCATGGAAAATATATGGGGAAAAAATGGTCACAGTTACAGATTTTCTTTTCTTGGGCTCCAAAATCACTGTGGATGGTGATTGAGACATGAAATTAAAAGACTCTTGCTCTTTGGGAGAAATGCTATGTCAAACTTAGGGTGTTAAAAAGCCAAGAGGTCACTTTGTTGATAAAGGTCCGTCTAGTCAAAGTTGTTTTTTTCAGTAGTCATGTACAGATGTGAGAATTGGACAATAAAGAAGGTAGAGCACAAGAAAGTGATACTTTTGAGTTGTGGTGCTGGAGAAGACTCTTGAGAGTTCCATGGACAGCAAGGAGATCAAACCAATCAATCCTGAAGGAAATCAGTCCTGACTATTCACTGGAAGGACTCATGCTAAAACTGAATCCCCTATACTTTGGCCACCTGATCTGAAAAACTGAATCATTGGAAAAGACCCTGATGCTGGAAAACATTGAGGGCAGGAGAAGAAGGGGATGAATGAGGGAGGAAATGTTTGGGTGGCATCACTAACTCAATGAACATGAGTTTGAATAATCTCTGGGAGTCAGTGAAGGACAGGGAAGCCTAGTGTGCCGCAGTCCATGGGGTTGCAAAGAGTTGGACACAACTGAGTGACTGAATAAATGAACAAATCTAAATACCTGCCATAGATTTCACAGAGTTTTATCTAGTACCACTGGCTTCTCACAATTGTACAGAGAGGTATGATTAATATCCCTTTTTTGGGATAGATGAAGAAATGTTGCCAGAGGGTTAATGTTACTCACCTTTGCTCTAACAGAAAATGAGGCAGAGTAAGAGCAGTGGAGATGTATGGTGCTTTCATGATGTGTTTGTCTCTGCGTAAAGTGCTTTTCAATGAATCCCTTAAGAATCCTCTGTTGTTGTTCAGTTGCTCATTTGTGTCTGACTCTTTATGACCCCATGAACTGCAGCATGCCAGGCTTCCCTGTCCTTCACTATCTCCCGGAGTTTGCTCAGACTCATGTCCATTAACTCGGTGATGCCATCTAACCATCTCATCTTCTGTTGCCCTCCTCTCCTCATGACCTCAATGTTTCCCAGCATCAGGGTTTAACCCAATGAGTCAGCTCTTTGCAACAGGTGGTCGAAGTATAGGAGCTTCAGCTTCAGCATCAGTCCTTCCAATATATATTCAGGGTTGATATCCTTTAGGATTGACTGGTTTGATCTCCTTGCTGTCCAAGAGACTCTCAAGAGTCTTATCCAGTATTACAATTTGAAAGCATCAATTCTTTACACTCAGCCGTTTTTGTGGTCCAACTCTCACATCTATACATGACTACTGGAAAAACCATAGCTTTGACTATACGGACCTTTGTCAGCAGAGTGATCTCTATTCTTTTTAATATGCTATGTCATAGATTTGTCATAGATTTCCTTCCAAGGAGCAAGCATCTTTTACATAAAATTAAATGACTGCAGTCACTATCCACAGTGATTTTGGAGCCCAAGAAAAATAAGAATGAAAAGCCCAAGGAATTAATAATTCTCTTAAGACTCTGCTATCCCCCTTTTGTGGATGGATGCCGGGGTCCAGACTGAAGGTGGAGGTGGAGACGGAGTCGGCATCCTAGGAAAAAACTTATTTAATTTGAAGGTGGAGACGGAGTCGGCATCCTAGGAAAAAACTTATTTAATTACAGATATAGAGAAAGATTAGAAACAGATAGTGTAGTAGGAAAACTAATGGAGAAAAAGAGGCTGAATAACTTGGTTTACGTGGAATACCAATCACCACCTACGTAGGCCACAGGTGTCTTTCCATTCTCATGAAGGAGAGGAGGCACTGAGGCCTCCCCAGTCCGATCTTAGAAGCCCAAGCAAAATTAGCAGGCTTGGTGAGTACCCACATTCCAGATGGGAATTCAGCCAGAAAAATGGGGAGCAAGAAAGAAATGACATGGGAGAATCAGTCTTTCCAGAAACTGAAAACAAAAAAGGAAATTCGAACAAAAGGAGACAGACTATGCTCTACCTCCGAGGAAGGAGAGGACTTACAGGACGCTGCGGCCGGGCGCCTTGGTGAGCTTCCTCCCCCTCTACGCAAACCTTTAAAAATGTTATCCACCATTTTCTTGATTTAAGGCGACCACCGCCACCTCCGCTTGAGCCTCCCAGAACATTGCCTAAGGTTGAAAAAGATAGGGACAATTTTTAAAACAAAAGAGCGTTTAAAACAGAGCCTGCTCCTTGCAGAAAACCCCCTCAAGGGGGCCTCACCCAAGCAAAAAAAAAAAAAGAAAACGAAAAAAGAAAAGAAAAATAATCATAACAAAAAGGATTCTACAAATAAAAAAATGTTTCTCTTATGGTCAAATAGAGCATTTTTGCCAGGAATGTCCTGCTAAACAGAGACAACAAGCCATGCCAATTAATCCCAGGTAGCTCAGGCCTAGACCTCAGTTCCACCACCGCATCAATATTAACTCCTGACGTGTTGGTTACTCAGATTCCAATTGGAGCGGCTAGCCCCCTGCCTGAAGTCATTCTGGACTTGTGCAAGTCGTTGCTCGCTTTCTTTTCAAAGAATTTCGGTAGTGCCTGGTGTAGTAGATTCTGATTATACTGGGGAAATTAAAGTTTTGATCTTACCACCTACTAAAACTGTGATGATGATTGGCAGATTGCTATAGGAGATTATTGTGGTCAAATTTTACATCATTTACCCTCACATGCTTTGTTAATTCAAAAACTAAAAGAAGGGGAGTTTAAGTATAGCTTCCCCCAATCAAATCTTGCAACATGCTCTTTGTAATAAATAACCTAAATGTAAAGCCGTTGGTGAAATGGAAGGATCTCTTCTCCAGACAATGGAAAGGTCCCGACTCATACTAGTGGTCGAGGCTGTGCTTGTATTTTTCCACAGGATGCAGATTCGCCAGTTTGGATCCCAGACAGACTGATCCCCCACTGCTTCGAAGGGCACTCCTCTGCCACTGCCACCCCCCACGGAACAGCCGCGTGCCGGGAACTGTGGGCGGGGCCAGCCTGGCTGACCGGACTCAGTGCGCCAAGCTCGCAGCCGGCAGCCCCGCCAGAGTCTGTACTCACTTGGCCTCAGGCAGAAGAGGCAAGATAAACATTGAGGTCCTGGCTGGACTGACAGCTGCTGCAGCGCAAACTCTGATCAGAAAATGATTCTGTTTACTCTATTTTAGCTTGTCTACCCTCTCCTTATGTTTTTCTCTTTGTTAATGATTCTAGAAAACTTAATGTTCATATGAATTACACAGGTGGACTTAATGTAGTGCCTTGTAAACAATGTATGCTGTCATCTTGTTGAGATTTAATGCAATCAAGACAGTTTGTGGGCTTACTAAATTTAGGGAATTCAGCTTTAATAACAACAACTGTTACTGTTACTGTTACTGTGGCAGCAGTTCATTGACTCAAGTGCAAATGCCCAATATGTTGAAAAATCATATTTTAGGTGTTTGGAATAGCTCAGATATTAGTTTAGACTTAGGGAAACTTCATAATCAGATACAGACCTCTGAACACTCTCGTTTGCATTTTACTGCCGCTGGAGCCACTAATGACTTTTTCCACACCTTCTCTAACTTTATTTCTGGAAAAAACATTCTAATGTCTTCAGTTATGTTGCTGTTGGTGCTCTAATTTTACTTCTTACAATCATTCTTCCTTGTATTGTCAGGATTCTTCGGCAGAGTAATTTTGGCTGTTTTAAAAAAACAAAAAAGGGGGAGATGCTGGGAGCCAGAAAAAATCATATTTTAGGTGTTTGGAATAGCTCAGATATTAGTTTAGACTTAGGGAAACTTCATAATCAGATACAGACCTCTGAACACTCTCGTTTGCATTTTACTGCCGCTGGAGCCACTAATGACTTTTTCCACACCTTCTCTAACTTTATTTCTGGAAAAAACATTCTAATGTCTTCAGTTATGTTGCTGTTGGTGCTCTAATTTTACTTCTTATAATCATTCTTCCTTGTATTGTCAGGATTCTTCGGCAGAGTAATTTTGGCTGTTTTAAAAAAACAAAAAAGGGGGAGATGCTGGGAGCCAGCGTAAGGAACTCCGCCCATGGCAAAGGTCATGAGGAAGGAGGCTTGGCATATGCAAAGGCATAATCAAGCCTCAGGAAACCCCTTGTTCCCGAACATCTACCCCCAAAACCACAGTTTACCTACTTCACTGTTTCATGCTCTCACCTACACCTCTGACTTTATGGGGGGCTGTTCCCCACCGGTTCTCTCAGAGAAGGAGTAAACATGCAGCTCCAAGTCAATAAAAATTCCTGGGCGTGACAAGAGTGTTTCAACTTACAAACTCCTCTGAAGGTTATCTAGCCTGCCTGTATATGTTCGTCCGGCCACATGTGATTGTTTACAACCTCCCAACCGTGAGAGGCATGAGATGCTTTAAAACTTTCTAAATACAGACTCTTTTGAGAAGTTAGAAGATTATTAGTATAGTATAGTGGGTTGATTAGAAATTATATTGGTGAAGGGTTTTTTCATTTGTTGTGCCAATAATTGCTGCTAATTCCCTGCCCTGGCTGTGACAAAGGTATCTCAGGTCAAACCTCTCTGCTGGCAAACTAGCTTGTGTGACAGGATTATCCATACTCCTGCCACTAGCACATGATTGTTTACTACCTCTCAACCATAAACAGCACAGAGAGTTTGGAGTATTTTGAGAGTCTTAATTAGCATAGGGCTTTTCTCATTGGTGAGTCAATGACTGCCACCAGGCCTCCATATCCTTAGGCACCTGGGAATATATTAATCAACGTATTTGGAGTATAGAAAAGGAAATATAGTAGTTTTTGATGTTAGCAATACTAGACTTTTTGAGTTAACAAATTTTCTCTTTTGTTATAGATCACTGTACTTTGTTATAAATCATTGTGTCCTTGCTATGTAAAAATGTAACTTTATCACTATCTTAAGACTAAATAGATCTTAAGGGGAACATTGGTGAAGGGTTTTCATTTGTTGGGCTGATGTTTGCTGCTAAATCTCCATATTCCCTGCTCTTATAATGAATATAACTAGAGAAATAAGTATTAACCTTTAAGATTAATCATGTTAACCTTGGGTCAAATAAATTCCTTCCTTGGTTGTGACTCATTACACCCTCACCCTATAGGAATGCAACTTTATCTGCTACCTTCAGAGGGTGGCGCCTGGTTTAAGAAAAAACACCCTTGGAAAAAATAAGTTTTTTGGTTATCAGAAAGAAAGGGTCATAAAATGTCAGCAGGCCTCATGGCCAGAAGATGATGTAAAACCCTTAAGACCTTTTTTTTCTGTAAAGCACCTGATTTTGATAAAGGTCAGGACTGCTGACCCCCACGTGACTCTGTATTCATCCCTATGTATAACAAAAGGTATATAAGCAAACCTAAAAAATAAAGAAAGAGGATCAGTTTCTGGAAAGACTGATTTCCCATGTCGTTTCTATCTTGCTCCCCGTTTTTCTGGCTGAATGCCCATCTGGAATGTGGGTACTCACCAAGCCTGCTAATTTTGCCTGGGCTTCTAAGATTGGACTGGGGAGGCCTCAGTGCCTCCTCTCCTTCATGAGAATGGAAAGACACCTGTGGCCTACATAAGTGGTGATTGGTATTCCACGTAAACCAGGTTATTCAGCCTCTTTCCCTCCATTAATTTTCCTACTACACTATCCGTTTCTAATCTCACTATATATCTGTAATTAAATAAGTTTTTTCCTAGGACGCCAACTCCATCTCACCTTTGAATTACCCTGGATCCACTGGGGCTGGACCCCGGCAAGTGGCGCCTGAACAAAAGCTAGTTTGCCAGCATAGAGGTTTGACCTGAGACACCCTTGTCCCACCCAGGGCAGGGAATTAGCAGCAATTATTGGCACAACAAATGAAAAAACCCTTCACCAATATAATTCTTAACCAACCCACTATACTAATAATTTCTAACTTCCCAAAGGAATCTGCCTTTAGTAAGTCCTAAACATCTCGTGCCTCTCAGGTTGGGAGGCTGTAAACAATCACATGTGGCTGGACGAACCTATACAGGCAGGCTAGATAACCTTCAGAGGAGTTTGTAAGTTGAAACACTCTTGTCACGCCCAGGAAATTTTATTGACTTGGAGCTGCACGTTTACTCCTCCAAGAGAGGTAATGGGGGGAGAGACCCCTTAAAGCCAGAGGTGTAGGTGAGAGCATAAAACAGACTCTGGTTTTGGGGGTAGATGCTCGGGAACATGGCATTTCCTGAGGCTTGATCACGCCTTTGCGTATGCCAAGCCTCCTTCCTCATGGGTGGAGTTCCTTACGCTGGCTCCCAGCATCTCCCCCTTTTTTGTTTTTTGTTTTAAAACAGCCAAAAATGCTCTGCCGAAGAATCCTGACAATACAAGGAAGAATGATTATAAGAAGTAAAATTAAAGCACCAACAGCAGCATAACTGAAGATATTAGACAGAATGTTTTTTCCAGAAATAAGGTTAGAGAAGGTGTGGAAAAAGTCATTAGCTGTTCCAGTGGCAGTAAAATCCAATTGAGAGTGTTCCAAGGTCTGTATCTGATTATGAAGTTTCCCTAAGTCTAAACTAATATCTGAGCTATTCCAAACACCTAAAATATGATTTTTCAACATATTGGGCATTTGCACTTGTTGAGTCAATGAACTGCTGCCACAGTAATAGTAACAGTAATAGTAATAGTTGTTATTAAAGCTGAATTTCCTAAAATTAGTAAGCCCACAAACCATCTTGATCACATTAAATCTTAACAAGATGAGAGCATACATTGTTTACAAGGCACTACATTAAGTCCACCTGTGCAATTCATATGAACATTAAGTTTCCCAGAATCATTAACAAAGAGAAAAACATAAGGAGAGGGTAGACAAGCTAAAATAGAGTAAATAGAATCATTTTCTGGTCAGAGTTTGCGCTGCAGCAGCTGTCAGTCCCACCGGGATCTCGATGTTTATCTTGTCTCTCTTGCCTGCAGCCAAGCAAGCGCAGACTCTGGCAGCCAGGCTGGCCCCGCCCATGGCTCCCGGCGTGTGGCTGTTCTGGGCAGTGGCAGGTAGAGGAGTGCCCTTCAAAGCAATGGTGAATCAGTCTGTCTGGGATCAAACTGGTGAATCTGCATCCTGTAGAAAAATACAAGCACAGCCTCGACCACTAGTATGGGTCGGGACCTTTCCATTGTCTGGAGAGGAGGTCCTTCCATTTTGCCAATGGCTTAAATTCCCCTTCTTTTAGTTTTTGAGTTAACAAAGCATGTGAGGGTAAATGATGTAAAATTTGACCACAATAATCTCCTATAGCAATCTGCCAATCATCACTATTTTGTAAAAGACTTGCAGTTGATCCTTATGGAATGGAATTACTATATTTGTTACTTTTTTCTTAAAAGTTCCACACTTTTTTTTTTTTATATATATATAATTAATTGTGCCACCAAGCTGGGATAAGATAAAACTATTTTTCTTGGGGTCACTGGTAGATGGAACCAATGGGCCTTCTTGTCACAAGCATCCTGTTTTGTGGCAAGAATAATTTAGTCTCATCTTTTGGTAATATTAATCCTAATTAACTGATCACTTAAAGCCTCATCTACTTTAATAAAAGCCAAATCTGTCTCACTAGTCAACTTTCCCTTAGAACTGGGATTAGGATAGCTTTTTAAGCAGTCAAACAAAAGGCTTTAAATCTGCAGTAGTCAGTTTTAAATGTGGGCATATCCAATTAATATCCCCTAATAATTTCTGGAAATTCAAACAAAAGGAGAAATTCGAACAAAAACTTGGGTTAAGTTGCAGTTAGCTAAGTTAGGATTTCAAAATCTGACTCCCTAGAACATACTTATTCCCTGTGATTCTATTGTTTCCCACAGGTATCCTTTACTCTACTTTCTGAAATTTTTATCTGAATGACTCCATCATATATTGAACAATTTCCATGCATCTGTAAACTGAACTATTTCAAAGCCATGGAGTAATAAATAGTACAACATCACAAATAATATCCTTTCTTAAATTCAGGCATATCATTTGTTCTGCAGCATTGAAAAGTTAGGTGGCAGGTTTAGACTTGCTGTGCTATACTAATGAGATTTTTCTGGACTGCAATTACTCCCTAGCAGAGTTTTATTTTTTTAAAGGTGATAAATTACCAAACATATGCTATGTGACTCGAGTTGTTTGGTGAAGAGGGTGAAATTGATGAGCCCAGATGGGTGTTTGCAATGAACACAGAAGCCTAAAATGGTTCAGATTTTAATTAGGTCTGCTAATAAGATGTATATAGGGAGGAGGCAGACATGTGAAATGCCTAAATTTTTAAATGTCTCAAAAGTCATTTATTCATTTACCAACACATGTTGTGTGCCTATGTGTGCAGGACCATGTAATATATGAGAAACTAGGGAGCTAATGATTGCTCTATTCTGGTTTTCAAGGAACTGACACTCTGATTGTACTCAGGGCTTTCCTAGATACTGATTCTTGCCTCAGTGAAGTTTCAGTTAATTCTGTTGCACAAGTTATCACCCATGTGATGACAAGCACAGTGCTATCCCTGGTCTTTTGGCCTTGGACTGGTCATCCAAAGTTGTGTGGGTGAAAAGGAGGCAGGGATCAACACATTCATACAACAGATTTCCTGTCAGCTCTCAAATCTCTCTCATGATACAGCTGAAACAGTTAAATGTTCAGCTAAATTGCAGGTTAAACTGGCTTTTACAGTCTTTTATAGGTCATTTTTCCAACTATACCATCTTACCCAGTTACCAAAACCACTGACAAAAATCAGAGTAAATCAATACATTTGTTATTTAGTGGCTAACTGGAGAAGGAAACGGCAACCCCCTCCAGTGTTCTTGCCTGGAGAATCTCAGGGATGGGGGAGCCTGGTGGGCTGCCGTCTATGGGGTTGCACAGAGTCAGACATGACTGAAGCGACTTAGCAGCAGCAGCAGTGGCTAACTCGTATCTGACTCTTTGTGACCCCATGCACTGTAGCCTACCAGGCTCCTCTGTCCATGGGATCCTCCCAGCGAGAATATTCAAACTGGTTGCCATTTTTTTTCCCCAGAGGATCTTCCCAATCCAGAGATCTAACCCACATCTCCTACTTGGCAGCTGGATTCTTAACTCTGAGACGCATGGGAATCCCAAATCCTTGAAGAAACACGATTATGAAAGCAAAGAAAACTGATGTGGAGAAATATGATTAAACTTTAATTATGTTAACTTTATATTAAATGGAAATTTGTTACCTTGATTCTTAAAATTTTTTCTAAAAATACAGTTTAGTATTAATTCCAAAGTACTACCTGGAAATCTCATGAAGTAAAGAGTCATTTTTAAAGAAAGTATATACTTTTACAGGTGGTATGTCATGTGTAGAGATTTAAAAACATTTTAGAATTTAGACACTGGTTATGGATTAAAAGCATCTTTAGTTATGGCAGTCATGGAGCTTTTTCCTCTTTCAGGATGGATGCTAATGTTAATTCTTAAGTTATATTTTCCATAGATGAGCAAACTGCAGTAGCAAAAGAAATGGTTAATTCTATCATCAAACAGATACATTTTCAAAAAGTAGTTCAATAGTTATTAAAAACATCCATTAAGTATTATTTTGGGAAGAGGGGATTAGTATACAAAATCAAAGATGACTCAAATTTTTGTCTTTGGAAATATTTTACTCTTACTGATTTGATAGATGATCACCCTTCTGCTTTTCCTGTCATCCTCTCCTCCAAAACTAAGTAGCTGACATTACCTCCTACATCAGGGTTAAAGCTGTCAGAAGTCCACTTTTATTTGCATCTAGAGACTCCTTTTCCTGGTGAAGTTCCCTCTAGAGAAGCAAATACTAATGAAAATGATGATAGTGACTAGTAGTAACTAAACAATCATTAGGTGCCAGATTGTGGTAAGTGTTTTATGAGTGAGAATTATCTTAAATAGTCTCTTATGAGACCCATTCTTCAGATAACAATGATACCTGTAGGAGAAGAGGAATTGGCCTAAGATGACAGCTAATAAATGATAGAGGAGGTAGGTGAATCCAGATGAGTGTGGCTCCAGGGCTGAAACCTACAGCATGTCTCTCACCCTGATTAGATCTTCTCCTATAGCATGTCTCTCACCCTGATTAGATCTCACACCATCCTGCCTCTACAGATACCCTGAGATACGGCTGCTCTCCCTCTGAGCACTCAGTCTTTCTCCCCTCATGGTCCCCTTCCTGTTCATATGCAAGCGTGTGCTTGAGGCAGAAGAGATGGGAGGAATGAGGTCATGGAGAAGAAAACAGTGTTTAAAGACAGTCACTCACATTTCCATCTTACTGGAAGACATACCATGATGACATATTTATTTAATCCTTCTAACCAGCAATGATGCCAACTTAATGATATTCCTGCTCATGAGACTAAAATGCTGAATGTATTCTGCTAGGTCAGAACAGGTGGTGGTGTTGGGACTCCTGATCTTGCTAATCTCTAAAGCCATGCTTTTCCCATACCATAAATGTTTACCTAAAATTTGTGATATTTGAATATTTTTGTTGGGATATTGAGAATTGTTATTAAAAAATTCTATATATGTGTTCACAGATTCCTGAGCAAACTGGGATATGAAGAGAAAGAATCTCTAGCATTGTTGAACATCTAGTCTGTTCCCAATGAAAGTATCCTCCATAATGTTCATTTTTTGATGCTCAGCATCTGTGTCTTCTACTCCATCTGTCCCAGAAAGCATGACATGGGCCACTGCTCTTTCCCTTGCTCTGAAGAGCTTGATATCCTTTAACTTGTTCATGAATACATTTCTTTCGGGGTCCTTGGAGCTTTTGAAACTTAATTCTCATCTCATCATAAATGTCTTCAAACTACAGGATATCTTTAAAATAACCATGCAAATAATCAGTCTGTTTTGCTTTCAATCAATAAAGAGTAGATAATTTGGCTGGTCAGCAATAGACAATGTTTTAGCTAAATTTGCAGTATGTGAAATCCCATTCAAAAATAAGAATGTAGAATTGGGTCTACTTTTGTGGTCACCTCTGTGATGACCATATTATCAGATGAATATACTGCAAGAAACTGGGTAGGGGTACATGGGTTGTAAATCCTAAATAATACATGTGGTTTTAATGGGCATGAAAATATTTCTTATATGTGTCTTCTTCTGACAGAAAATGAAATGATAATAAGAATGTAGAATTGGGTCTACTTTTGTGGTCACCTCTGTGATGACCATATTATCAGATGAATATACTGCAAGAAACTGGGTAGGGGTACATGGGTTGTAAATCCTAAATAATACATGTGGTTTTAATGGGCATGAAAATATTTCTTATATGTGTCTTCTTCTGACAGAAAATGAAATGATAATTCCTCTCTTGGTTTAAAGAAAAACTTGACCTGGTGATACCTTAGACAAACTACTTATCCTTTAAAAGGGGCAGGAGAGAGAAAAAAACGCAAAAGTAACTGCATTTCTTTCTGAACAATCAGGCAAAGTTTACATTGTCTCCTTTGTCTCATTTTGCTTTTCACTTCTCTGCATTTCTTAGCAAACATCATTTTCATGTCTAAAAACAAAGGTAAAATAGTCCGGTATGAGGTATTTGGGGTAGTTGTCAGTTCTTTTTTTAAAATAAAGCTGATTTATTCTGGTTAGAATAATGAGAGGAAAACAAGGTTACATAGCCTCCTTCCTGGGATAGTAATAAAAACAATTCTGAAAATAAAATTGGAAACATGGTACACAGCCACAAAAACATAATCATCTAGATATAGTTGGAACACAGGCTCCCAGAGACTCCCTAGACCTAATTACTGCTAAATTGACATAAGTGCCTAGAAATACTTCGGACGGTGTTTTGCCCTGTGATTTTGATGTGCTACAGATCAATGTAATTTTATTAGTTCTGGTTGTTTAGAACTATACATATCTCAAGTTGTTTCTCAGCATTCATAAATACAATTTCAAAACTGCATTATCAAAAACAGACAAGGATATAAAGACATAGTCCCAGGGGAAAAGCAGGAGATATGTCTCTAATCCAAGTAACCTCTGAAGTCAGATGCACCAGGCTCCCAGTGTTGCTTTTGCCACCTATCAGCTCTGTATCCTTGAGCAGATTATTTAATGTGTCTGTTTGTTCTTCAAGGAAATCAAGCTAATAGTGACTATCTCATGGAATCTTCCCAACCCAGGGATAGCACCTGGGTCTCCTACTTGGCAGGCAGATTCTTTACCACTGAGCCACCAGGGAAATTCCTCCTGATACTTAGCAGATGTTTAATATTTTTTATTATTATTTTGCATTTTCTGCAACTACTGATTATATCCAACCCTAATCTTATCTTGCAGTAAGGTAAGTAGTTAGTTGCAATAGTTGCAGTCACATCCCATCGATCCACTCTAAAGATTTCCCTTAGTTTTACCTTGTTCTCCACAACTCATGTATCCCTATAAGTTGTAAGTTCAAAGTCAAATTCATCATATCTCCTCAATGTCTTGTTCCTCCTCCACTGTGGATCCTAACTTAATAGTGTGTATCTACCATGCTCTCCAACCCCTAGAATCTTCTTAATTCATCACAGTCACCCAGTCAGGTTAAGTATATTTCTTAAATATGGTTCCTATTCATCCTCTCTTTGCTGTTCATCCTCATTGGTACTTCACCATTTGTATTTTGCTGGTTATTGATAGGATTATCAAATAGCTATCTGCCTGGTTTCACAAAAGGTAGGCATTTCCCCTCCCCCCTAATTTTCCAAGGTTATTAAATCATCCTGCCTAGATGAGAAGTTGGGTTGTACCATTTATCTTCTCAAAGTTCATCTGCATCAGTCTATAGGCAGTCCCACTCCCTGTCTCTTGAATCAGATATAAAAACCCCTAGCCTCACATGCCATTAACTTTATTTTTCCTTTCTGGCTTATATTCCATTACTCCTCATCAGAATACTTAAAATGCTCATGCTTTGTGTCAGACTATCTCATTCAATATCAAGTCTGCATGTCAGTCTTTTATCTCCTAGCTTCATGCATTTGCTTAGGCTCTTTCTTTCCCAAGAATGCTCTCCCTTCTCATTCTACCCATCAAACATTAGGCAATGTTTCCATACCATCTTACTCATGAGATCTTTTTCATCCTCTGTCTTAAAAATTATCTATTTTGTATTCCACTTTCATAAAGGCACATATCACTATTAATGATGATGTTATTTAATGTATCAGCACAATGTTTTGCTACTTAGAGGTATGCTTAAGTATAACTTATTCATAAAATGATGTATATTCTGTCCTGTGTTGCTTATTTGCATATGAATTGTGATAATCATTGTCCTAAAAACCATTTTTTTCTCTCTTTACATTATTGAGATTTTATAAAAAGAAAAGAGTTAATTTCATTATTCAGACAGCTAGTTATAACTTAGAGAAAACTATAAAAACAAAGTACACAGATTCTAAGTATTCATTAAACACACACACATACTTATTCTAAGCTTTTTACTGTGCTAAATGCTAGTTATATGAAAAAAGATATGAAAGAAATGGTTAAATAAATAATAATTTCCTTCAGCTGAATGAATGCCATAACGGAACTGAGTGTCATGCAGACACCATGGCAACAGCAGTGATAGAAGCAAGATTAGACCAGAGAAAAATTATTTTCAAAGAAAGCAAAAAACATTTAAGCTTTGTGTAAAAAATGCAAATTGCCAAATAAAGTAATATTTACACAAAAAAGTTTTAAAATGCCTGCTAAAATATGTAATACATTGTACATAAAAGGGAGTCATGGGATAATTCTAATATTTTATGTCCATAGTCAAATAGATAAAATGTAGTATATACATAAGATGAAATATTATTCATCCTTCAAAAGGACGAAAATCGTATTGAATGCTACAGCATAGAATGTGACAATCTTCAGGAAATGATGTTAAGCAATTCAGTCACAAAAAGACAAATATCATGATTCCACTTATATGATGTATGTAAAGAACTCAAATTCATAGAAACTAAGAGTATAATAGTGGTTACCAGAGGTCGGGGATGGGTGAAAGGGAGGGTCATTTAATGAGTCTAGATTTGAAAGATGAAAACTCTGAAGCTATTTTTCACAACAATATAAATATACTAAATAGACTGGAGAACCCCATGAAAACAGAGGAGTCCAGCAGGCTATAGTCCATGGGGTCACAAAGAATCGGACTTGACTAAGCATACACAAAAATACCACTGAACCATGTCATCTTATAGTTAAGATAGTAAATTTTGCAATGTCTTTTACCACAATAAAAAAAATACCAAAAACCTTATTTTGGCCTGTAAGGCCCAGTGCTACCTATGTGGTATCCTTTCTCAACCAGTTTCTCCCTTGCATGCTCCATAACAGCCACACTGGCATCTGTGTTGCTCTCCAAATACACTTAGCATACCCCTACCTCATCGCCTTTGCACTGGCTGTTCTGCTCTTCACAGTTTATTCGTATTAATTACACTCTGAATTCTTGTCAAATGTGACCTCCTTTCCCATGATGATCTAGTGTTCAGTTCCCTCAACCCGGGTGATTTTTCTTTGTGACATTTGCCACTCACTCTTGACCGATAGATTTATTCATGTATTTATTTTTCCCAGTGGGAACATAGGTGTCATCACAATAAGAGCTTTATATGTTATGTTGATTGTTCATTGGTATAGGCCCAAGTTTGATAGCACTGCTTGGTACATGAGAGGCATTTAAACTATTTACTAAAAGTGATAGTGATAGCCACTCAGTTATGACTATTTGTGACCCCATGGACTGCAGCCTGCCAGTTTCCTCTGTTCAGAGGATTCTCCAGGCAAGAATATTGGAGGGGGTTGCCATTCTCTTCTCCAAGGAATCTTCCTGATCCAAGAATCAAAACCAGATCTCCTGCATGGTAGGTGGATTCTTTACCATCTAAGGCACCAGGAAAGTCCTAAATGTCTGCTAAATACGTATGTAAATGAAAGATAAGTCATTTCTACAACAGGAATAGGAGACAGTAATTGAACCTCATGATTTGAAATTTTGTTCATAATTATAATGAATATCTTACATTTGACCTACAATCTTTTAATATTTTATTGGTGATAATACTATGAGACTCATCCCAATTGTATTATGGTACCTATTTAGCTTTGTCAATGAAAATTACCTTAAAATCAATCACCAAAAAACTAGGAATGAACTGATAAATAGATAATGGATTATGTCCACTATAAGAAGAGATTTCAAATAATCCTATTCTTTTCTGCTTCCCAATCTTCAACACCCTTGCCAATAAAATACTCTGCAAAGGGAACAATCTTTAATTCTAAAATTGGAAACAAGATTTAATCTTGGAAATGTTATGGACCTTAATTTATATTCACAAGAAGGTGTATAAGAGAAGACCATGGATGAAGACAGGTTTTCATGGAAATATGAGACTTGGACTTAAAAGTTTGTTTTTTTTTTTTCCATTTCTGAAACAGTTCTAGCCTTTTATTTTTATTTTTTTTGTTTCATATATGATATTATACATGTTTCAATGCCATTCTCCCAAATCATCCCACCCTCTCTCTCTCCCATAGAGTCCAGAAGACTGTTCTGTACATCTGTGTCTCTTTGCTGTCTCATATACAGGTATATAGTGATAAAGGGGAGGAGTTACTTTGGAAACAAGAGACAGGTTGTTGGTTTTATTTTTTTAATTTGTTTATTTCACAGTTTCTAATAAGTTTTCTTTTATAGGGATCTACTTTGAAAGCCTAACTTTGTTCTTAATATTCTTTATAATTTAAAAGTCAGCATTAGCAGATGCATTATAATAATTGTTTAAATGCAAGAGTAGATATATTTCTCAAGTGAATGATTTGGGGCATATTTTGCAGGAATAAATAATTGCTTTTGCTTTTGAAGGCAAGTAGGTTCAATTCACTTTGCAAACCTCTTTCATGTTTCCAGTTCTTAGCTCTAGACATAATACCCTCCACAGATGGTGGATGTCATTTGATACTGGCCTTTTCTAGCAAATCCACATATGTCAGCAAATGAGCCTAAAACAACTCCAGGTTTCAAATGTAAAACATTTGTAAATTGCACCGATTCATAATCAGGACAACATAATAAAGTACAATCTAGTCATTCTCAGTGGGCCTTATTCAGCAGAAAAAGTCATAGAATGGAAGCCAAGAGAGAATGTTGAGCTTGGCTCTTCCAGTACTAGGCTTTTGGAAATTCAATTACTTGTCTGTGGAAAGTACTGGAATGACAGCCTTGGAAAATAAAATCCCTCATCACTTTAGAACATAGGGGAAAAAAGGACCAGACTTGCCTGTTACCACAAAGTCCCACCAAGATGCTTAATTCCCAGGAACCAACTGGAATTAAACAAGTAACAGTCAACAAGTTACGTCCCCAGCCAGTCACTCCTACTCCAGTTTGTTTTACTTACTAATTTAATATCAACTACCTTTCATATTTTAGTATCAACTCGAATTAAAGTATAGGAGGGGCTGTATAAAGAAAGAATATTTCTATTGCTGTAATTATTTTAAAATATAAGATAGGTTCTTATTCTGTCCTGAGAAAAGTGAGGGGATCCAAAGTCATGTAACTCAGAACCAGAATGGCAAGTAAAAGAAGTTACTATAGCTCAAATCTCAAAGGGGTCTTGCTTTTTTTTAAGTGTGTGATAGGGAGAGTGGAAATTATTAAAAAGATTATTATAAACAATTCTGAGACACATTTATACGGAAATCATACACGCATGTGCACTCATTCACTCAGTTTGTCTGACTCTCTGTGACTCTGTGGACCATAGCCCACCAGGCTTCTCTGTTCATGGGATTCTCCAGGCAAGAGATACTGGAGTGGGTCACCATTTCCGACTCCAGGGGATCTTTTCGACCCAGGGATGGAACCCTGCATCGACAGGTGGATTCTTTGTCACTGGTGCCACCTGGGAAGCCCTCATGAGCATGTGAGGCATCATATACATGTGGGGCATCAAGTAAAATAAAATATTGAGGGAAAATAAAGCATCTAAAACCTTTGATACCGACTGCAGCCTTTAAAAATATATTTTCAAAGAATAACTCTCTGCTCTTTTCCTTCTTGAGAAACAAATAGGTCAGTCATTCCATCATCCTCTTTTGAGAATTTAATTAGGTAAAAACCAAGCTAAAAGAGATAGAAATGAGCCAACTTCCTATCAAACATATCTGACTAATTTGAACCACATAGAGCCAAGCTCAACATCCTCTTTTGGCTTCCAGTTTGGTATTTTAGCCTTTGTAGTCACACATGGTCTGCAAATAAAAGACATGAAGCCAAAATTGACTCTCATTCCACAAAAGAATCTTTGTAATTCTATAAACCCCAAATTCCCAAGACTGTTTAATCTCAGGACTTTATTTAGTGACTGCGAAAGACTGAGCTTCCCCCATGTTGGTGTCATCTAACACCCTGCATTTCTGGGCTGTCCTCTGCATAGTCTCTCAATTCTTGAATAATTCTTTTTCCCTTAAAGTAAATGCAGATGTACTGCAGCTGGAAATATTAAAGTCTGAGCATTTCCAACAAGAAACTTGGAGTTTTAAAAGAAAAGTACCCCTGAAAATTTATAAGTAGGTGGGGTTCACATTTAAACAACAGAAGAGAATGAATCCATTCAGTGTAAAAATATACATCTTTATTTTTTTGTTTGTTTTGTTCCATCCTATCCTCATGATGCTCATGTGTTTATTTTTTACACAATATAAATTAAGGAGTATTCCAATTTAACTGTAACATGGTTATTACTTAAGGTATGGAGTTTCTAATCACTGTCTTAGATAAAGAACCACAAGTAAAATAAGTTACCCAACTATCAATGATGTCAGCTTAATTTAATGAGGTTGGGTAAATTGAGCTTTGTGATAGTCTAATAATTTTATGTCTTAGGCGATTTATTTACACAAAGTCTTATTTTAGAATGATTTGGAGAAAGCAAAAAAAGATGCAGCTAATCTTGGGAGACAGATTTTTGTTAAAAAGTAAGAGAAACGTAATTAGAGAAAAATATGAGCAGACAAATAAAATGAATCGCAGAGCGATAGCCATACATAACACAAGCAGTGAAACCCTATCCACTCGTGAGAGATGGACCAGGACGTTTATCTCTGTCTCACACTTTTAGCAGGTAGCCAGAACTAGAAAACAGAATCACAGTATCCATAAGTCAAGCAAACCAGCTGAGCTGATTAAGGTGAGCATAAATAGTCTCTATAATAAGACAAGAAAGAAATTATTCTGTATCCTTATAGAGAGATACTGTCATATTTATTTAGCAAACACCCTTCTAACCATCCTTCAAATAAATACAGTGATATGTGTAATGGCACTGCTTCCATATAATACACCTTTATGTAAACTGATAAGATTACAACAAAGCACAGTTCAGTGAAAATCATTTCACCCAGGGATAGTATATTGCAGCCCATAATATATGTGGCACTTATTTTTTTCTTAAAACTTAACATATATTGTAAGTTAAGCCTTTGATCTCATTCTAGGCTCTGAGCTTTATGAGAACAAAAACAAAACTGCATCCTCATCTCCTATCAAAGCACCTGACACACAGTAGGCATGTGCACTTTTGTTCAGTATTGAAATAAGACATAATTTTCAGGAATTTACATAATTATTATTCTTCTCATGCAAACATTTCATGATTTTCTCCCTTACAGTCACATGGAGGGCAGGTAATGTATATAGTAGATCCATGTGGAGGAACATGATTAAAGCAGTCATCTAGACTTGAGCTTCTTTCCAGTCTTGCTAGTGATTAAAAGCACATTGACTAAAGATAAATACTACTGGGCTTATAGAGCAACAGATAATTATCTTCCATTAAAATGGTGTATGTACTACCAAACCAGCGTTAAGTATAATTAGTAAGCTTAATATCACTGGGAACTCTAGGAGCAGTTGTACTGTTTATATAGATTCCTTATAGAGTTTTCGTACTCAGTGGGAGAGGAAACTGGGGCATTTACACACCAACAATTTCTATCAGTTGAGGGCTATTTGCATAGGGGTGTAAATTGCTTGGCACTTCTGGCCCATCTTATTTGAGGACAGAGCAGAATCTGAGAGCCAAAGAAAGTTCTCTGAATTGGCAAGACCTATAGGAATAGAGATGAGATACTACAGTATCTGCTACAATAACATATTTAAAAGGACATAGGGGCAGGAGGAGAAGGGGACAATAGAGGATGAGATGGTTGGATGGCATCACCGCCTCAAGGGATATGAGTTTGAGCAAAGCTCCAGGAGATGGTGATGGACAGGGAAGTCTGGCATGCTGCAGTCCATGGGGTTGCAAAGAGTTGGACATGACTGAGCGACTGAACAAGGGGCTTCCCAGGTGGCACTGCCTGCCAATGAGGGAGATGTAAGAGATGCGGGTTGGATAAGTCAGGCACCTGAAGCAACTTAGCGCGCACACACACACACACACACACACACACACACACACACACAAGAAGACATAGTGTATACTTGGAAAAGAAAGTTTAGGTAGAATTTGACAAATGCCTCAAATAATATCTACTGTTAGATATTTTTTTCAAGCATCAGGAAGAAACCTAAAGGGAGAAAAATAAACCACTATACATTTTATATGTGTATTCATGCATCCATTCTCTTTTGTCCTCCTCCCTACCTTTGTGAGATCACACCGTACAGATGCATACTTGGTGAGCACAAAGACCCGAAGCAGAAGACTTTTCCCTCACCTGAGTGACACTTTGGTTTTACCCATTGGTCATTTAGTTCCCTTATTATCATTTGTATTGAAATATCTTCACTGTCCCCTGTTGGAAATTTTCAGTGATTTACTCTGGCAGCTGAAAACAAGCTACACAACCTAAACATGGATGCACACATGTGTTTTCTTGCATCCAAAAATAATCTCAATCAAATAAGGTTAGAATAATGGTTACCTAGAAGTTTTGAAAAGCAAGGACATCCAACTTTCTAGCTCATGATCAGAGATGTTACATCTGAAAACTAAAATTTATTTTTATATTAAGCACACAGTCTTTATTGGGAGTGTGTCAACAAAAGTGTGGGCAGCTTATCTGCACCCCAGCCAGTTCAGTTCATTCCTCCAGTCGTGTTTGACTCTTTGCGACCCCATGGACTGCAGCACACCAGGCTTCCCTGTACATTACCAACACTTGGACCTTGCTCAAACTCATGTCCATCGAGTGAGTGATGCCATCCATCATCTTACCCTCTATTGTCCCCTTCTCCTCCTGCCTTCAATCTTTCTCAGGATCAAGGTCTTTTCAAATGAGTCAGTTCTGCACATCAGGTGGACAAAGTACTGAAGTTTCAGCTTTAGCATCAGTCCTTCCAATGATTCAGGACTGATTTCTTTTAGGATTGGACTGCTTGGATCTCCTTGCAGTCCAGGGGATTCTCAAGAGTCTTCTCCAACACCACGGTTCAAAAAGCATCAATTCTTTGGCACTCAGCTTTCTTTACAGTCCAATTCTCACATCCATACATGACTACTAGAAAAACCATAGCTTAGACTAGACGGACCTTTGTTGGCAAAGTAATGTCTCTGCTTTTTAATATGCTGTCTAGGTTGCTCATAACTTTTTTTCCAAGGAGCAAGCAACTTTTAATTTCATGGCTGCAGTCACCATCCACAGTGATTTTTGAGCCCCCCAAAATAAAGTCTCTCACTGTTCCATTGTCTCCCCATCTATTTGCCATGAAGTGATGGGACCGGATGCCATGATCTTAGTCTTCTGAATGTTGATTTAAGCCAACTTTTTCACTCTCCTCTTTCACTTTCATCAAGAGGTTCTTTAGTTCTTTACTTTCTGCTATAAGGGTTGTGTCATCTGCATACCTGAGGTTATTGATATTTCTCCTGGCAGTCTTGATACCAGCTTGTGCTTCATCCAGCCCAGCATTTCTCATGATGTACTCTGCATATAAGTTAAATAAGCAGGGTGATAATATACAGCCTTGACATACTCCTTTCCCAACTTTGAACCAGTCTGTTGTTCCATGTCTGGTTCTAACTGTTGCTTCCTGAACTGCATACAAATTTCTCAGAAGGCAGGTCAGGTGGTCTGGTATTCCCATCTTTTTAAGAATTTTCCACAGTTTGTTGTGATCCACACAGTCAAAGGCTTTGACATAGTAAATAAAGCAGAAGTAGATGTTTTTCTGGAATTATCTTATTTTTCAATGATCCAATGGATGTTGGCAATTTGATCTTTGGTTCCTCTGCCTTTTCTAAATCCAGCTTGAACATCTGGAAGTTCACGGTTCACATACTGTTGAAGCCTAGCTTTGAGAATTTTGAGCATTACTTTACTAGCGTGTTAGATGAGTGCAATTGTGTGGTTATATGAGCATTCTTTGGCATTGCTTTTCTTTGGGATTGGAATGGAAACTGACATTTTCCAGTCCTGTGGGCACTGCCGAGTTTTCCAAATTTGCTGGCATATTGAGTGCAGCACTTTCACAGGATCGTCTTTTAGGATTTGAAATAGCTCAACTGGAATTCCATCACTTCCATTAGCTTTGTTTGTAGTGATGCTTCTTAAGTCCCACTTGACTACCCATTCCAGGATATCTGGTTAGGATATTTGATATCACCTATCCAAGATAGGTGAATGATCAAACCATCGTGGTTTTCTGGGTCATTCATATCTTTTTTGTATAGTTCTTCTATGTATTCTTGCCACCTCTTCTTAATATCTTCTGCTTCTCTTAGGTTCATAACATTTCTGTCCTTTATTGAGCCCATCTTTGCATGAAATATTCCCTTGGTATCTCTAATTATCTTGAAGAGATCACTAGCCTTTCCCATTCTGTTGTTTTCCTCTTTTCTTTGCACTGATCATTGAGGAAAGCTTTTTTTAATCTCTCCTTGCTATTCTTTGGAACTCTGCATTCAAATGGGTATATTGAATACCCATTGTCTCCTTTCCTTGTCTCCTTTGCCCTTGCTTCTCTTTTTTTCTCAGCTATTTGTAAGGCCTCCTCAGGAAACCATTTTCCCTTTTTACATTTTTTTTTCCTTGGGAATGGTCTTGATCACTGCCTCCTGTATAATGTCGCGAACCTCCATCCATAGTTCTTCAGATCTAATTAAGATAGGTGAATGATCTAACAGATCTAATCCCTTGAATCTATTTGTCACTTCCAGTGTATAATTGTAAGGGATTTGATTTAGGTCATACATGCATGGTCTAGTGGTTTTCCCTACTCTCTTCAATTTAAGTCTGAATTTTGCCATAAGGAGTTCACCTTCTGAGCCACAGTCAGCTCCTGGTCTTGTTTTTGCCAACTATACAGAGATTCTCCATCTTTGACTGCAAAGAATATAATCAATTTGATTTCAGTTTTGACCATCTCGTGATGTCCATGTACAAGGTAGTCTAGTGTTGTTGGAAGAAGGTGTTTCCTATGACCAGTGCATTCTCTTGGCAAAACTCTGTTAGCCTTTGACCTGCTTCATTTTGTACTCCAAGGCCAGATTTGCCTGTTCTTCCAGGTATTTCTTGATTTCCTATTTTTGCATCCCAGTCCCCTATAATGAAAAGGAAATCTGCACCTACAATTAGCCAAATTTTGATTTACAGAATGACCAAGTCAATAACTTGAAACATAAGTGGAATACATAAAAAAATAATGGAAATTAAAGTATTAAAAATCTATTTCTAAGTTAAGCAAGTCTGATATACATACAAATCTTGGTTACCATTGTTTTTATCAGAGGAAGCTGATTAGTTTTCAGAGCTTCCAAAGTGACACGTGGAAAAGTTATTTTATCAGTTCAAATGAGATGCGTCTGTAACAAAAATAAATATTGAGGGTCCATGCTGATAGCGGGAATCCTGAAGCTTATTTTTCTACTTTAGTATTCCAATATGTCTACTATCTCCAAGGTGTTCTCATGCTTCAGAGTGATTGCAGGCACTCCAGCCATCACTTTGGCCACACAGGCTAAATGCAATACAAAAAAAAAAAAAAATTCCCTCCCAAATGATTTAGATCTATAAACAGCTTTTTTAGAAATTCACACACTTTCATATGTTCCCACTATGATCAGCACTACTTATTACATGGCCATAGCTAGGTACAAGAGAATCCAGAATTGTGTTTTGGTTTGTTTGATTTTTTAATGTCATGTGGCAAGGATCAGAACTGTACTATAATAAAGATTTATATGTATGCCAGACTTGCTTTAGAAACAACTTTTTAGAAACTTAACTTTCATTAATTCTTTTCTTATTTTCCACTTTTTATTTCAAATTATTAACTTGGTTTTCAGCTTTGATACTCTGTTAATATTCAAAGTTCTGCTATTGTAGTAGAAGTAGAAAGTGAGTTTTGGTCAAGGCAATTGGAAATTACTGTCTCTACATCCACATGGAGGTAACAACTAAAAAGAGAGGGCTTATGTGTGGCCTTCAGCTTAGGCAGAGAAAGTGAATGGATGGGTGACATCTTTCGTTAAAAGTATGACCAAGCAACAGACAAAGGGTCAGTTTCCTTCACCCATCCTCATGCTACGCAAAGGGTTGTGTTTTAATAGCCCGTGTTTGTCGTATGTTGACTGATAAACATATTCTTTGAACCAACATGTGTCACAGATTCTTCTTTCTCAATTTTACAGGTAAAGAAGGAAATAAAGCGACAATTACATTGAATTAGAAAATGTTAAAGCTGATTCACCTTCATTCCTCACCGCCATGCTATATTATGTTTCTCTACTTATATGCTTTGTTTTTTGCTTGCAGGATAGTTGCTTTAATGTTGTGTTAGTTTCTGCTGTACACTGAAGTGAATCAGCTATTGTACACATGTATCCCCTCCCTTTTGGACCTCCCTCCAGCCCTCTATGTCTTCATGGAGCACTGAACTGAGCTCCCTGTGCTATACAGCAGCTTCCCACTAACTATTTTATATATGAGAGTGTTTATAGGTAAATTCTAATCTCCCACACTTCTCTTCCCCCTATGTTTATATGTTCATTCTGTATATNTTGGACCTCCCTCCAGCCCTCTATGTCTTCATGGAGCACTGAACTGAGCTCCCTGTGCTATACAGCAGCTTCCCACTAACTATTTTATATATGAGAGTGTTTATAGGTAAATTCTAATCTCCCACACTTCTCTTCCCCCTATGTTTATATGTTCATTCTGTATATATCTGTCTCTATTCCTGCCCTGAAAATGGGTTCATCTGTACCATTTACCATATAGCCCAGCAATCTCCCCCCTGGGGAAATATCCTGAGAAAATCATACTTCAAAAAGATATATGTAACCCAATGTTCAGCACCATTTCCAAAAGCTAGGATATGAAAGTAACCTAAATGTTCATAAACAGATGAAAGGATAAAGAGGATGTGGTACATGTTTGACTCTTTGCAACCCTATGAACCATAGCCAACCAGGCTCCTCTGTCCATGAGATCCCAGGCAAGAAAACTGGAATGGGTTGCCATGCCTTCTTCCAGGGGATCTTTCTGACCCAGGGATCAAACCTGAGTCTCTTATGTCTCCCACAATGGAATATTATTCAACTCTAAAAAGAAATAACATTGGGTCATTTGCAGAGATGTGCATGGAAGTAGGGTCTTTCATACAGAGTGAAGTAAGTCAGAAAGAGAAAAACAAAAACTGTATAGTAATGCAAATGTGTGGAATCCCTTTTTGTATCTTTAATAGAGCCAGGAATAGGATGTGGTGGGTGGGATGTATGTCATGGGCACAAAATTCAAGGAGGTAATTAGAAATTTAAAAGTCAAGATGAATAGTATTTTGAAGAACTTGCAAAAATAAGCATAAATGCAAAGATCCATGATAGATAAAATAACAAAATTTTAAATAAAGACATAAATCTTTGAGGCACAAGAATTTCCTATGGCTTTGACTCTAGGACATCTGACAAGAGAAAAATTAGTCTCATTTTTTTTTTAAATTGCTCTTAACCTAGACCAAGTTTTCTCAACAGTGATTCTACTGAAATTTTGAGCTGGAAAATTTTTGTGGAGGGCTTTCCTGGGCATTAGAGGATGTTTAGCAACATCCCTGGGTTTCTATTCATTGAATGCTAAAAGCACCCCCTTTGGTTATGACAACAGTGTCTCTAGTCACCCACAAATGTCCCATAGGAGACAAACCATCCAGTTGACAAGCACGGAACTAAGTGCATCTGATTTATTTTTGAATTGTTAAAAATAATTTCAGGCCTCTTTAAAGCTGCACAATGTTTTCATAACCCATTTCTTCCAGAAATGTGGTAAAGGACTTTATTAGAGATAGATCTGTTTTGTGCAAACACACTAAGCCCTTGCGGTGAATTCATTTCAATCAGTAGTCCTTTGCCTACTGTAACATTAAAAGTCCTCTGTAGCTCGATTGTCTGCTATTTGAAGAGGAGAGGAGATCTCAGGTGAGTCGAAGCAAATGTGTCATAGCACTATTATTTCAATATTAGATAGCAATTAACTTTTATATCTTTCTTTTATATCATCTACCTCAGATAGCCTTGTAATTCATAGATAAGATCCCAAACTCTTTTTAAATAAAGAAACTAACCAGATATACACAAAGAAGGAAGAGAAGGACAAGGAAGAGGAAGACAAAGGAGGAGGAAGAGGAGAAAGGGGAGGGAAAGGAAAGGGAGGGCCTGGAGAGCCGAAGAGGGTATACAAATGCACATGACCATTACCTTTGATATAATAGAAAGACTACATGTGGGTTTTGAAGTCTCACTGACCTTGCTTTGAATTTTGATTCCTCTTCGTAACTGTGTGATATCAGCTGAGTTACTAACTTCTCTGTAACATGTGCTCAATAATTCAAGCCTCACGTGGGTCCTAAGGAGACCGAGATGAAAGCATCTAGAATTGTGCCAGAAACAGAAAGGCAATAAATGTTAGTTTCCACTTAATGCTCAGATGTTCTTTCTTCTTTGGTTTCATCACAAATTTTCATATGTTCCTGAAGCCTAGGAATGTGATGCAGGACAGCATATTGTCGTTTTAGCAGCTAAGTTGTGTCTGACTCTTTGGTACCCCAAGGACTGTAGCCTGCCAGGCTCCTTTGTCCATGGGATTTCCTAAGCAAGCATATTGAAGTGGGTTGCCATTTCTTCCTCTAGGGGATCTTCCTGACCCAGGGATAAAACCCATGTCTCCCGGATTGGCAGGCAGATTCTTTACCACTGAGCCACCTGGGAAGCCCTACCACCTTTTTACATAAAATTTCACTGAAACCAAATAACATTGCTTGCCAAGTAAGTGCCCATGAAGTCGGTCTAGCTTTTGTTTTCTTGATCCTTATATTACTCTACAACTCATCAATTTTTACATAGGACAACTGTCCTGTTCCTCCAGGCCACTGAGATAAATAAGCCTGGTACCAAAAGGTCATATAAAACTTCTGGCAATCGAAGGCTGGCTGGGAGGGGATGAGAATGCCTACAAACTTGTGTCCACCAGGCTTATCTGGTGACTCAGGTAGTAAAGAATCTACCTGTAATGCAGGACACCCAGGTTCCATCCCTGGGTCAGAAAGGTCCCCTGGAGAAGGGAATGGCAACCTACTCCAGTATTCTTGCCTGGAGAATTCCATGCACAGAGGAGTCTGGTGGGCTATACAGTCCATGGGATCACAAAGAGTCAGACACAACTGAGTGACTAACCCACACACATTAAAAGAAAGCTATTCTTGCCTGGGAAAGTCCTTGGGTAGAGGACTGGCAAGCTACAATCCATGGGGTTGCAAAGAGTTAGACATGACTGAGCCACTGAACACCCACATGCCCCTAATTTAGATAATTAAAAAAAATTTTTTTTAATGTGAACCATTTTTAAAAGCTTTGTTGACTTTATTACAATATTGTTTCTGTTTTATGCTTTGGATTTTTGGCTGCAAGGCAAGTAGATTCTTATCTCCCTGACCAGGGAGTGAACCTGTGCTCCCTGAATTGGAAGCTGAAGTCTTAACCACTGGACTGCCAGGGAAGCACCCTCTATTTAGATAATTGATCTTCAGTGTGCATTCTTTCATCATACAAAATTAAAATGTTCTATAAGATATAGAAATATTTGTCTGGTGTTTTCCACAATGAATGTCTCAATGGTCCACTTTTGCTTTTCCCATTTCAGGATACCATCAAGGTACATGGATTCAGAGACTGTTGATGAGAAAATATCCCCTTTGTTTTGAGCTTATCTTTTGCCAGTTCTTGCTTACAAAGTTTTCATTTAATGTTAATTAGTATAATCTAAATTTTATTCAAAAATGTCTATCACTATCTTTTTTCCTTCTCATATCTTGATTTCTGCTCTTCTTTTTGAACTAAAATAGTACAGCTGCAATGTTTTCTGTTTAATGGTATAACTTTTAAAAGCAAAATATAATGCATTTAAAATTATGCTATTTCCATGAATAAAGAGCCTTTCTAAGGACAGCTAAAACATCAAACAGTTGAAATAATGCTATCTTTCCATACCATTCAATGTCCTGTTAAATAACCTGTCAAATTTCTTCCAATGAATTCAAATTATTTACAAACATTAATTAAAAAAAAAAACTATTTATCCAAGGAAGCCATAAATAACAAGTTCAATTTCCTTAAATAGTCAATGGATTGAATGAATCTGCAAAGTGTAGACAAGCTATTTTACTTGGACTTATGCTGCATTAGAGAAAGAGACCATAAATGCCAACATCAGAAAACTACTCTCCTAGCACAACCAGAGGAATTTTATTATTAGAAATCAGCAAAAAAAAAAAAAAAAAAGAAGAAGAAGAAGAAGAAGAAGAAGCACTGTCCTAGAACCTTAGATATCTAATGTATGACCCAGTAACAAAAGCAAGGAAGGTATTACGTGGTCTGATGGCAAGCTGGACAACTGGGGAAGCAGACTTTGAACTAGAGATTAGCCAGGTGGGTGGTTATTAGGGAGTCCTCCTGAGATTAGAATCTGCAAAAGGAAAGGGAAGCAAAGGAAGCAAAACTTGGTGGAGGAAGCTGCTGGGTTG
The DNA here is from genome assembly GCA_006410635.1 of Cephalophus harveyi. NCBI lineage: Eukaryota > Metazoa > Chordata > Mammalia > Artiodactyla > Bovidae > Cephalophus > Cephalophus harveyi. The sequence goes on from SJYT01005809.1 coordinate 310,284, forward strand.
GGATTCAGTCATGAGAAACCAAACATTGAAAACAATCACAGATTCCCCTGAAAGTATGAAATTTGACCAATAGTATTAATACATTTACCATTTGCTGCTGTAAAAGTTTCAGTGGGGAGATAGCAGAATGTTCATAGGTTTGCCTTCTTGCTGCCTGGATAGCGTCTGTCAGTGATATTAAGCTCACCAGCCCACATCTCCACTGTTGAATCAGGTAACAATGCATGCTAAATAACCAGGAAGTCAGGATATTACCTGCTGCACAGAAAATTCAATAGCTGCTCTGCAGATAAAGATGTGTGCTGTCAGTGATGGCGATATTGGTTCTGATGGTTTCACTACAGATGATGCTGGCTAGGCAAATGTGGAGCTATGATCCATTCACACCAGAGAGTCTGACCATTTACAACATGCAGAAAGCAGCTGGGAACGACACATAAAGTGTGAGTCTCCAATTTCTGTTTTTTCCTTAAAAGTCGAGTGCCATGTTTATTAGCCTGTGGCAATGTGTATTAACCTTTAAGTCTTTTCATGCATATATTCTCAAATATTTTGTGTAAGGAAACTTAAATATGGTGTTAAAAATGGGATTTAAAGGTGCTAGCCCAGTCAAAAGTAATTTAGAAAGGATATCCATGGTTAATTCTAAGGCAGGGATCAGCCTACCTAAACGGATAGGTCAATCGAATTTTTCATATTGAATGGTGAGGTCATTTTTATGTTGCCATCTGAGGTCAAAGACAAAATGTCCAAGCAATAGTGTGCTGAGATCAGCAGGCTGTGTACATAGGAATCATTTAAATTTTAGCTCTAAAAATGCAGTCACTTCTACTAATTTAATTACAAGGTCTTCCTTGGTGGGTGACAGTTTTATACATAATCATCGTTAACACATTGCATGAATTCTATTTCTGTTTGGTGAAGCTCTCTTCTGGGGGTAAGAGAGAAGTTAAAGTATATGTATGTTTCTGACACTGCTTCCACCAGAGACTCTTTCCACCAGCCAGACCCAAGTGGGCCGCAAACTCAACTTTCATTATATCAGCAACAGCTATGCTTCTAATTAAATCTTCAAATGAAAGTGAAGACAAGGAATCTCAAAACTGATTCCCCAGCCATCTCTCTGGCAGCTGTATTAGGAGAAATTTTAATCAATTTATATTCTATAGTCTTTTTAAAAATATTTTTTGATGCAAACCATTTACGAAGTCTTTATTGATCTGTTACAATGCTACTTTCATTTTATGTTTTGGTTTTTTAACTATGAGGTATGTAGGGTCTTAGCTCCCCTTCCAGGTATCAAACCTGCACCCCCTGCATTGGAAGGTGAAGTCTTAAGCACTGGGCTTCCAGGGAAGTTTCATACTCTACAGTCTTTAAATTCAAACTATTTGAGATAATTAATTCATGAATAGAAGGAAACAAGCTTTTTACTGCTGACTTCTTGATTCTGGTGAAGCCTAAAACTCATGCTAAATCCCAACACTCTCTATCTCTGATTTGAGGCAGCCTAGGAGAAGGAAATGGCAACCCACTCCAGTGTTCTTGCCTGGAGAATCCCAGGGACGGGGAGCCTGGTGGCCCGCCGTCTATGGGGTCGCACAGAGTCGGACACGACTGAAGCGACTTAGCAGTAGCAGCAGCATTGATGTGAAAATACAACCAGAGTACTAAAATCCTGGCTTCTCTACAATAGTGCATCAGTCTCACATCTATTTCAGTGCTTTATAAGGCTAAAATATAAATATTAGGATACTTTTCAAACAGGTTGTAAAAGAAGTACAACTTGCAATCAAGATCTTATTCCCAATTCTATCCCCAAATTTTCCTATGACTTGGGGAACTCAGTTTTTATCTGCACCATGAGGAAACAGAATCATAGGATAACCAGGAATCCTGACATTTAAATTATTCAACAGTTCCACAAGAATGAGGCAATAGCAAGGGTTTATATAAAGATCTACAAAGGACCACTGTGGATTTACAAAAACAAATATCTTTACACATGAATGTAAAGCAAATTGTGTCCCCTTTGCATCTAAAATAAATGTTAAAATCATAACAGATATTTTAAACTCATTTCCTATTCAGATTTATTGGATTCCTTATTCTGTTATACAGAAGCTTATTCACACCCAAGTTTACTCCTCTGTAGTCTGAAAGGATAATCCTATATCTTATCCTATCATTTCAGGATGTGAAGTGCAAACAAGAAGAGGAGGTCAAGAAAAATTCAGTTCTAATTCTCTTTGCCCTTCTACTCCTCTTTCTTCTTGAGCTTTTTCTCCTTTATCTTATCTCTGATAGACAAGGAAAATGGTGTAATCAGGGTTGGTGGGATGAACAATGAAAAAAAAAAAGAGAAAAAGAGGTAGAAAAAGAGTGTTCAGAATAGCTGTGGAAGGTATTTAGAAATCATGTTCATCTTTTTTAGCAGGAATGCAATGAAGTTAAATATAAACCAACCATGACGGAAACATTGTTCCTCCTTGCCCCATACTACCTGCTGCTGCTGCTGCTAAGTCGCTTCAGTCGTGTCCGACTCTGTGCAACCCCATAGACAGCAGCCCATCAGGCTCCCCCGTCGCTGGGATTCTCCAGGCAAGAACACTGGAGTGAGTTGCCATTTCCTTCTCCAATGCATGAAAGTGAAAGTTAAGTTGCTCAGTCATGTCCGACTTAGCGACCCCATGGACTGCAGCCTACCAGGCTCCTCCATCCATGGGATTTTCCAGGCAAGAGTACTGGAGTGGGGTGCCATTGCTTTCTCCAGTCCTTTATTCTACATGGCTGATATTAAAACAAGAGATTCATACGTGATAAGTAAATATGCTTTATGAGGCAGAGTATCTCCAAAAAAAAAAAAAAAAAGAAACAAAGTACAAAAATATACCTGTGAAATTGAATTGAATGAGAGAGTAAATGAACGAAATCTTGTGTGAGAACGTTCCATTCATCAAGTAAAAAAAGTTTACAGTGAGCACAACTTTCTCTGGCAGTCTCAGATCACACATCCACTTATCATGCTTAAAAGGAAAGTGTGTATTTCTTGTTTTAAGTGACAAGTTTCCAACACAGACTCCCCTAGTTTTTATTGAAAAAATATACATGCCAATAATGACAACAATATCAACACACACACACATGCACACACACAAACACCACTGTTAGGTAGGATTTGCATGCAATGCATGATCAGAATATGGAAGCAATTTCCATTGACAGCAAGATTAACTCAAATCGACTAAAACAGTCAAAGACTGAAATATCCCTTTAACACTGCCAGCAACATAATTCACTGTCCTTCTAAAAAGAAATAGCTATATCCTGCATTATTCATTCACTCAGGACCCATGCTAATCAAAAACCAGGCAGCTGTGCTACAACTGTTTATGCTGTATTTGCAACTCCAGCATTTTGGATCCTTCACTTGTATCTCTCATCAGTATTTCCCATCAGCAACTGTATTTGGATTACGAATCCTGGTAGATATATCTCTGTGAAGTCGACGATACAGGTGAAAGTAGATGCAAGAAGGCAAGAGAGTTCAAGGTTATAGTTTTCTATGTATCCCTGGGCTTCCCTGGTGCTCAGATGGCAAAGAATCTGCAATGCAGGAGACCTGGGTTCAATCCCTAGGTCAAAAGATCTACTATTGAAAGAGGAACTCCCCAGGTCGGTAGGTGCCCAATATGCTCCTGGAGATCAGTGGAGAAATAACTCCAGAAAGAATGAAGGGATGGAGCCAAAGCAAAAACAATACCCAGTTGTGGATGTGATTGGTGATAAAAGTAAGGTCCAATGCTGTAACGAGCAGTATTGCATAGGAACCTGGAATTTCAGGTCCATGATTCAAGGCAAATTAGAAGTGGTCAAACAGGAGATGGCAAGAGTGAACATCATTCCTAAAATGTGAATGGAATCAGTGAACTAAATGGACTGGAATAGGTGAATTTAACTCAGATGACCATTATATCTACTACTCTGGGCAGGAATCCCTTAGAAGAAATGGAGTAGCCATCATGGTCAACAAGAGAGTCCAAAATGCAGAACTTGGATGCAATCTCAAAAACGACAGAATGATCTCTGCTCGTTTCCAAGGCAAACCATTAAATATCACAGTAATCCAAGTCTATTCCTCAACCAGTAACGCTGAAGAAGCTGAAGTTGAACGGTTTTATGAAGACCTACAAGACCTTTTAGAACTAACACCCAAAAAAGATGTCCTTTTCATTATAGGGGACTGGAATGCAAAAGTAGGAAGTCAACAGACACCTGGAGTAACAGGCAAATTTGGCCTTGGAGTACAGAATGAAGCAAGGCAAAGGCTAATAGAGTTTTGCCAAGAGAATGAATGCACTGGTCATAGCAAACACCCTCTTCCAACAACACAAGAGAAGACTCTACACATGGACATCACCAGATGGTCAATACTGAAATCAGATTGATGATATTCTTTGCAGCCAAAGATGGAGAAGCTCTATACAGTCAGCAAAAACAAGACCGGGAGCTGACTGTAGCTCAGATCATGAACTCCTTATTGCCAAATTCAGACTTAAATTAAAGAAAGTGGGGAAAACCACTAGACCATTCAGGTATGATGTAAATCAGATCCCTTATGATTATAAAGTGGAAGTGAGAAATAGATTTAAGGGCCTAGATCTGGTAGATAGAGTGCCTGATGAACTATGGAATGAGGTTCATGACATTGTACAGGAGACAGGGATCAGGGCCATCCCTATGGAAAAGAAATGCCAAAAAGTAAAATGGCTGTCTGAGGAGGACTTACAAATAGCTGTGAAAAGAAGAGAAGTGAAAAGTAAAGGAGAAAAGGAAAGATATAAGCATCTGAATGCAGAGTTTCCAAGAATAGCAAGGAGAGATAAGAAAGCCTTCCTCAGCAATCAATGCAAAGGAATAGAAGAAAACAACAGATTGGGAAAGGCTAGAGATCTCTTCAAGAAAATTAGAGATACCAAGGGAGCATTTCATGCAAATTGGGCGCAATAAAGGACAAAAATGGTATGGACCTAACAGAAGCAGAAAATTTTAAGAAGAGGTGGCAAGAGTACACAGAAGAACTGTACAAAAAAGAGCTTCACGACCCATATAACCACGATGGTGTGATCACTCATCTAGAGCCAGACATCCTGGAATATGAAGTCAAGTGGGCCTTAGAAAACATCACTACAAACAAAGCTAGTAGAGGTGATGGAATTCCAGTTGAGCTATTTCAAATCCTGAAAGACAATGCTGTGAAAGTGCTGCACTCAATATGCCAGCAAATTTGGAAAACTCAGCAGTGGCCACAGGACTGGAAATGGTCAGTTTTCATTCCAATCCCAAAGAAAGGCAATGCCAAAGAATGCTCAAAGTACTGCACAATTGCACTCATCCCACACATTAGTAAAGTAATGCTCAAAATTCTCCAAGCCAGGATTCAGCAATATGTGAACCGTGAACTTCCTGATGTTCAAGCTGGTTTTAGAAAAGGCAGAGGAACCAGAGGTCAAATTGCCAACATCCGCTGGATCATGGAAAAAGCCAGAGAGTTCTAGAAAAACATCTCTTTCTGCTTTATTGACTATGCCCAAGCCTTTGACTGTGCGGATCACAATAAACTGTGGAAAATTCTGAAAGAGATGGGAATACCAGACCACCTGACCTGCTTCTTGAGAAACCTATATGCAGGTCAGGAAGCAACAGTTAGAAGTGGACATGGAACAACAGACTGGTTCCAAATAGGAAAAGGAGTACGTCAAGGCTGTATATTGTCACCCTGCTTATTTAACTTATATGCAGAGTACATTATGAGAAATGCTGGGCTGGAAGAAGGACAAGCTGGAATCAAGACTGTGGGGAAAAATATCAATAACCTCAGATATGCAGATGACACCACCGTTATGGCAGAAAGTGAAGAGGAACTAAAGAGCCTCTTGATGAAAGTGAAAGTGGAGAGTGAAAAAGTTGGCTTAAAGCTCAACATTCAGAAAACTAAGATCATGGCATCTGGTCCCATCACTTCGTGGGAAATAGATGAGGAAACAGTGGCAGACTTTATGTTTTTGGGCTCCAGAATCACTGCAGATAGTGACTGCAGCCATGAAATTAAAAGACACTTACTTCTTGGAAGGAAAGTTATGACCAACCTAGATAACATATTCAAAAGCAGAGACATTAC
>SJYT01005811.1:3990-78161 GCA_006410635.1 Cephalophus harveyi
GGAAATGGCAACCCACTCCAGTGTTCTTGCCTGGAGAATCCCAGGGATGGCGGAGCCCAGTGGGCTGCCATCTGTGGGGTCGCACAGAGTCGGACATGACTGAAGCGACTTAGCAGCAGCAGCAGCAGCATATCCTTTTAAAATAAACTAGTAAAAATAAATCACATTTGTTTTTGTTATGGCTGGAGAAAATAAGAAATCCAGCCACTGTAAAAGAGTTATACCATAGTTGTTGGAATATATACAAATTATATATTATATATATATTATGTATATATGTTTTTTTCCTTAGGGAAAATATAATCTAAACATTTCACCTTGTTACTGATTTTATTGATGTCAGGTGAGACTCAAATGTAGTTAAATAGACAAGGGTTTTTGTCTGGGCCAGCACTTCAGAAGTTTTAAGGAGAAAAACAGATTATGAAACTAAAAGTTAAATCAATGATTTAGATAAGATAGAGTGCAGAAAGTATGCAATAGCAACACGATGACTTTGGAGCCCATCTGATTTGTCTCAGGATTTAGCGTCTTGATACGGTACTTGTGATTTTGTTTTGACCTTTTTTTTTTTTTTTTGTAAAAGGTTAGAGATCAGGAAAATGAAAATGAAGAACAACAAAAAATACTCCTGTTTTTACTACTAGTTTTTCAGTAAAAAAGGTGTTTACAGACAAACTTATGTAATAGGCAGTCATTCAATAAAGAATCTTATAAATGTGTAGAACATTTGAATGATCTCTAAGATGAAACACTGTAAAACTAACCAACTTTGTATGATATAAAGAGGAAGTGGCAAAACCTCAGATTTAGTTTTGACTTTGGAGTAAGGTCTTTAGCTGATTCTTGTTAAAACCTGGATGGAACTTTTGAGTTTAATAGCTAGTTCAAAAAGCAAGGTATCTATCGTATCTTCAGCATAACGTCAAGCATAGATCTCAGATGCATTCTTCCAGTAGATTTTGGGTTTCAGGAGTTCTACATTCCTTCCTTCCGCAAAAGGGTAGGCACTTTATCTGTGTTGATTTCTGCGGTATACTTAGTACCTGGAATAGTGCTTGGCACACAGTAGACACCAGGTAAATATTTGTTATCCTGCCAACTCTTGGAATGCCTGCTAAACACTTTTATGAAGTTTCGGTATTTAGAGAACTTAGGACAGAAACAGCTGCTCTTTCTTGTGCTGATTCTTTCAAATATCAACGAAAGTAACTGAAGAAGTATCAGAACTCAAGTCTCTGAGTGGCAGTAGAGGAACCAGATTGTGTTGTGACTCTCAGTGGCTGAAAAAGCCAGATCATGAGGAACTGTCATTCCCCAATGGCTCAGCAGTAAAGAATCCGCCTGCAATGCAGGAGACACAGGAGATGTGGGTTTGACCCCTGGGTCAGGAAGATCCCCTGGAGGAGGAAATGGCAACCCACTCTAATATTCTAGCCTGGAAAGTCCCATAGACAGAGGAGCCTAGTGGGTTATAGTCGACAGGTCGCAAAGGGTCAGACATGACTGAGCGGCTGAGCACTGGACAGAGACTAAATGTGATAATGTCCCAAGAATCAACCAACTCTACAAATATTTAAATGTCCCTAGGATTCCAAAAGTTATTTAGACTTTCCTTTCACCTTAACTTCTATGCAAGCTTTCCCTAAGCCATTCCAAAAAGTGGAAACAGGACACAGAACTTAAGACTTCTGAACTATAAAAGCACTACCCAGACTGAGTCAGAAAGATGCCTGGACACTAGGTTTGGAGTAAGTTGTTCTTGGACAATAAAACTGATAAAAGTGAGTTTCTCAATGCAGCGTTCATTGGCATCTAGGCTTCTATAGCCTATAGCTAAAAGGATTATTAACTATGTGCTCAAGCCTGGCTTATGATTTGTTCTAATAGCCTAACTCAAGCCCTCTCCCATGGGTGTACATTTTGGAGATAAGATGTTTATATAATGCTAACTGAGATATGCAGATGACACCACCCTTATGGCAGAAAGTGAAGAGGAACTCAAAAGCCTGTTGATGAGAGTGAAAGATGAGAGTGAAAGAGGAGAGTGAAAAAGTTGGCTTAAAGCTCAACATTCAGAAAACAAAGATCATGGCATCTGGTCCCATCACTTCATGGCAGATAGATGGGGAAACAGTGGAAACAGTGTGAGACTTTATTTTTTGGGACTCCAACATCACTGCAGATGCTGATTGCAGCCATGAAATAAAAAGACGCTTCCTCCTTGAAAGGAAAGTTATGACCAGCCTAGATAGCATATTGAAAAGCAGAGATATTACTTTGCCAACAAAGGTCCATCTAGTCAAGGCTATGGTTTTTCCAGTGGTCATGTATGGATGTGAGAGTTGAACTGTGAAGAAAGCTGAGCACACTCGATGGACGTGAGTCTGAGTGAACTCCGGGAGATGGTGATGAACAGGGAGGCCTGGCGTGCTGCGATTCATGGGGTCGCAAAGAGTCGGACATGACTGAGCGACTGAACTGAACATGATAAAATTCCTAGAAAAGCCTTAGAAATTTCATTTCCTACGTTGCCTCAGTAATTGTTTAAGGATCTTCTTTTTACATAATAGTCTTTGTCAAATGAAAAACTTCTATTAAAAAAGCTTAAGCCCAATATTTGCCATAGTGAATGTGATTGTTTTAGAGGCTAAAGGAGATTGTCCCTGAGGGCAATTGAAACTGTATTTAGAAATCTTCAAACCCAGGCAGTGATCTCAGAGAAATTCAGAAGCATCTCCCTGAAACTTTCTTCTCAACCACTTTATTTTCACTCATCCAACCATGTTGTGTCAAAAACTAGAGTATAAAGGAAATGATCACTTTTCTTGTTTGTCCAAAATTCCTCTGCTAACTTTGGAAGGTGGTAAGCAGGAAAAGTGGTAAACTCCCTCTGTTATAGGGAGTTTAGCCTATGTGAATGTAGAGGGTTCCTGAAAGTAATTATGGAGTAATCTGAAAAAGAGCAGTTTGCCTCTTCCACTCTTGGAAAGGGAAATAAGAGAGCGTCGTATCAGTCCCTCTGAGGGAAGGTGACCAATGGGAGGCTGTTGCTAAGGAGCCAGCTGGTGCACGGATATTGCTCTAGGTGATGTTCTATAAAGGATAGAGAGTGGAGGGTTAGACTTCAGACACTTCCTCCAATTTGACAAGAGCTGTTCCATTGTTTGCTCTTTTAGGCCTTATTCTTGATGTGCTTTCAGGCACTCTATCATTCCTTCTCTTTCTCAGCATGTTCTCATCTTCTCGTTTCACTATTGTTACAGGCATACTTTGGAGATATTGTGGGTTTGGTTCCAGGCTGCCACAATAAAATGAACGTTGCAATAAAGTGAGTCACATGAACTTTGGGGTTTCCTATTGCCTATAAAAGTGATATTTACAGTATAGTCTGTTAAATGTGTACAAATGTACATTATGTCTGTAAAGCAATTTACATATCTTAATTAAAAAATACTTTATTGCTAAAAAGTGCTAACCATCATCTGGCAATGCAGGGTTTCCACAGACATTCAATTTGTAAAAAGCACAGTTATCTGTGGAGCACAATAAAACCAAGTGCAGTAAAACTAGGTATTTCTGTACATGCTAGCAATTTGGTGCTAGCAAGCTACCTGCTTGCTCCACACATTATTTGTTCAGTATGATTTTAATGTGTAGGTTACTGATCATGACCTAGGAGCATCATGTGAGCAAAAGATGGAATAACATGCGGCAGGGATCAACCATGAGTGAGGTACGGAAGGGCAAAAAGCAGAGCGTTTAATCATAGTCAGGAGTCCAAAGGTCTGTCACATTGCTCAGTCAGCTTCACATCAGAATCATCTGGGCAATAAAACTTTTTTAAATTGAAGGATAATTTACATACAATATTATGTTAATTTCAGGTGTATAACATAATGATTTGACATTTCTATACATTGCAAAATGATCACTTGGGGAATGTAATTTTTAAAAATATAGATGCCAGGGCCCCTGTCAGACTTACTAAATCAACGTCACTGGGATTGTGTCCATACTTTTCCCCCTAGATTCTGCAGATGATTCTAATGCAAATTTCTGAAAGTGACATATTTAGGGAATAAACTCAAAATTATAAATCTGTTTCACGGGCAGGCAGGAATATTTGTCTTGGAGGAAGGCAGAAAAAATTTCCAGAGTCTCAGTCCTCTATGGAGAGAAATGTGTTCTTATTATGGGAAAAAGGTACACTGAGTCTGGGAACTTCCTTTGGAAATCCATCTCAATAGAATTTTTCCTATCAGGACATATTTCTCACATGAAACCCATTTCTTTTTGGTTTGTGGACAAAAGCAAAACAAAATAAAACTGACCCCTGTCTTCATTTCTCATATATTTACACTATTTCCTCACTATAGGGCCATTATCAGATTCCAGTCAAAAAATTTGTATTATGGGTAAAACTGGATGAAGTAATTTTCTGATATCTTCAGTAACTCAGCCAATACATTTACTGTATTGTGGATAATGTAGCAAAACCCCAGTGCTTTCATTTCATCATCTCTTAAAGCTTCAGTTTTTTAGAAAAAAACCCATTTCTTTTTGGTTTGTGGACAAAAGAAAAACAAAATAAAACTGACCCCTGTCTTCATTTCTCATATATTTACACTATTTCCTCACTATAGGGCCATTATCAGATTCCAGTCAAAAAATTCGTATTATGGGTAAAACTGGATGAACTAATTTTCTGATATCTTCAGTAACTCAGCCAATACATTTACTGTATTGTGGATAATGTAGCAAAACCTCAGTGTTTTCATTTCATCATCTCTTAAAGCTTCAGTTTTTTAGAAAAATAATTTCTTCTTATATTTCTTCAGGGATGTTATTTTCTAAAATATGGCTTTTTACTGATCTTTTATAGTTTGTGCATTTGGTGTCTTATTTAAGGAATCCTCACCTGTATCAAGATCATAATGATATTCACCTACATTTTCTTCTAAAAGTTAAATGTCTTTGAAAATTGTTCTTGCACCATTTTCCAAATTCTTAATGTTATTAGAGCCCCACTCGAGACTGCAAGTGTAGAAAGTTCCTGCCCAGCACAGAGAAGAATGTTTCTGGAGTTCTTGCTACAGAGTCAAGATCCAAAAATCCTCAATGTAGAATAAAATAAACTAGGAATGTACAGAGATAAAAATCTATCAAATGTGGTAAAAGAAGATAGCAGAGTAGTATGAGCTAATGGAAATATCAGTTATCTTAAAGTCAATGTGTATTTCCCCTAGAGATACCTAAGAGATGAGACCTTAAGCCTTAAGAAGGCTGAGCAAGTGAAGGGCGTGTGGACTAATGACTGGTAATCATGCTGTGGTTATGCTTATTGCGTGTTTGTCAGACGTCTAGCAGAAGTATACTTATCATGTGTTTGCCAATATGTCTAGCAGGGCCTCTAAGATGTCCTTGAGGAAAAGTCATTGTACAGCTCCATGTCAGCTCTAAAAAAAACCCAACTACCTCAAAGAAAATAATCTTTTGATGAAATTCCTGGAAGACATCTCATATCTGAACCCCTATTACATATGCAACTACTCCCTCAGGTTCTCGGCTCAGCTTTGGAACTGGCCGCTGGACTTGGGGCTCCAGCTCTTGCACTGCTTTGTTGCTGTTGTTGAGCTCAGTTGTGTCCGACTCTTTTCAACCCTACGGACTGTAGCCTACCAGGCTCCTCTGTCCATGGGATTCTCCAGGCAAGAATACTGGAGTGGCTTGCCATTTCCTCCTCCAGGGAATCTTCCTGACTCAGGGATCAAACCCACATCTCCTGCATCTCCTGCTTTGCAGGTGGATTTTTTTGTCACTGAGCTGCCAGGGAAGCCCACACTGCTTTATGAATCTCTATCATCTAGCATCTTCCACCTGCCTCCAGGATTGTGTCAGACAGTTTTGTCTACTGTGATTAACTTGGCTCACCTGTATCCTTTGCCCTAGCTAATCAGAATCATTCGGCCTCCATGTAGGTTACTTAATACCATCTCAAGCTGATGAGAATAAGCTTCTGGCCCACATTTCCCAACTGTTACCAGGTGGGAACCAGGACTTGCACTAAGAAAGCCAAACCTTTAGGATACTTTCCACATACTCAAATGATCTAATTGACAATTGCCCCAACAAAGGAGGCACCTCTACTGATAAAAATAGTCCCTTTTCAAAGGTGTGACTTGTGTTAGGCCACCTTGTGCAAAATAGCACCACTCTTTGTGGGAGGCACCCTCTCATCAAGTGAATCTGATAGTTGGGTGGCCTCAGGGGCTGATTCTGCTTCCCTACAGTCCACTGTAAGAAGACGTGACCTTGCCTAGAGGAATGGCCAGACAGATCAAAACATGACATTTTCTTTTTCCTCCCAATCACAATATTTTTCTTTTCTGATTATAATGGACAGTATGTGTGCACACTTTAAAAACAATGCAGTCAATACCAAAATGTGTATAGTAGAAAACAAAAAATATTCAGTAGAGGTTAAAGCATCTGCTTGGAATGCGGGAGACCCAGGTTCGATCCCTGGGTCGAGAAGATCCCCTGGAGAAGGAAGTGGCAACCCACTCCAGTACTCTTGCCTGGAGAATCCCATGGAGGGAGGAGCCTGGTAGGCTACAGTCCACGGGGTTGCAAAGAATCGGACACGACTGAGTGACTTCACACACACACACAATGCCAACAGAAATAATCTTTAGTTAATATATGCAGAAAATGTATACATATGTATATATGCACTCAAAAGCACACATATATTTATTAAAATGCAGAATTTTATAACCTCTTTTTAACTCAAAATATTGAGAATAAATATTTTTTCATTTCAACTTAATCCTTTTTTTTTTATAAGTGACTTAACTTTCCCATGCTTCAGTTTTCTTGTCCATAAAATCAGGGTAATTATAGTAACTAGCTTATCAAATTGCTGTGAGAATTAAATTAATGCCTTTGAACAGCACCTTTGCACTAGTAAATGGCCAATAATTATTTGGTAATATTATAATTGTGGGCTTTCTAGGTGGCTCACTGGTAAAGAATCTGCCTGCCAATGCAAGAGATGCAGGTTCTATCCATGGGTCAGGAAGATTCCCCTGGAGTAGGAAGTGGCAACCCACTCCAGGATTCTTGCCTAGAAAATCCCATGGAGAGAGGAGCCTGGTGGGCTACAGCTCATGGGGTTGCAAAGAGTCAGACATGACTGAGCGACAAAGCATACAATATTATAATTGTTAGTTTCCTATAGTAGGTTCTTTCCACGAAGGGTCTTTTAGTTCCATACCTACCTCTACCGTTACATTTTATATTTTCATACGTTTTAATGTGTCATTCTTTCATTTCAGCTTGAACTCCTTTCAGCATATCTTATAGTACAAGTCTAATGGTGATGAACTCCCTCAGCTTCTATTTGGGAAAGTCCATCTCTCCATTCCTGAAAGACAACCTTGCTAGGTAAAGTATTCTTGGCAGATTTTTTTTTTAGTTCTTGTACTGTTGAATATATTATCTTACTCTCCTCTGGCCTGCAAGTTTTCTGCTGAGAAATCTTCGTCATCACCTTCTGCTGGTTCCCTTTATGTGTGAGAATTTTTTTTTTCCTCTTGCTGCTTTTAAAATATTCTCTTCGTCTTTGGTTTTAGATAGTTATATCATACCTTGGATAAAATCGTTTAGGGTTGAAATTTTGGGATTTATTAGCTTCATTGGGCTTCCCAGGTGGCTCTAATGGTAAAGAACCCACCTGCCAATGCAGGAGATAAAAGAGATATGGATTTGACCCCTGGGTCAGCAGGATCCCCTGGAGAAGGGCACGGCTAACCACTCCAGTATTCTTGCCTGGAGAATCCCATGGACAGAGGAGCCTGGTGGGCTACAGTCCATAGGGTTGCAGAGTCAGACACGACTGAAGTGACTTAGCACATGTGCCTTAGCTTCATTGAACTTGGACATCCAAACGTATCCTCAGATTTGGGAAGTTCTCAGTTACTGTTTCTTTAAATAAACTTTCTGCTCCTTTCTCCCTTTCTTTTCCTTCTGGACTCCAGTTATGTGTAGATTGTTTCTTTTGATGGTATCTCATAATTCACATAGATTGTCTTCATTCTTTTCATTCTTTTTTCTTTTTGCTTCTCTGATCAGATAATTTCAAAAGACTTGTTTCTTGATTGACTGAGCCTATTTCAGATCAGTTGAAACTGTTGAATTCTTCAAGCATTGTATTCTTCAATGCTAAGGTTTCTGTTTTTCTTTATGGCTTCTATTTCTTTGTTTAATTCCTCATTTTCTTCATGCATTATATTCCTAATTTCATTTAATTATCTATCTTTTCTTTTAGTTTACTAAATTTCCAATATTTTTATTTTTTAAATTATGAAAGTATGATAACACATTTACAGGAAACTTGGAAAATACAGAACAAGGTTACGTATAGTTCCACTATATATTACAATTATTTTTAAAAGTAGCTAAATTAAGATTTTTAGTTGGAGTTTCAATATCAAACTCACAAAAATTACTAGAATGTATATACAGAAAAGTAGAAGAATATAGTAGGCCTGAAAAGCACTATGAACCAATTCAACATAATTAAGATCTAAATTTCTTTAAGAGGATTATTATGAATTCTTTGTCAGTTCATAGATCTCCATGTCTTTAAGGCCAGTCATTGGACTTTTAATAGCTTTCTTTGATGGAGTCATGTTTCTTTGATTATTGATCCCTCAGGCCTTGTATTGGTGCCTATGAATTTGAGGAAATAGTCATCTCTTCCAGTCTTTACAAACTGTCTTTGCCAGGCAGAAGTCTTTCACCAGGCAGCCTATCCAGAGATTCTAGGTAGCTTGTCTGGTGTGTCTAAGGGCAGGCTTGTTACTGGATTCCTTGGGCAGGCAGGTCTGCTGCCTGCGTTAGCATGTAAGAAGGCTTGGTATTTGGGTAAATAGGGGTCAGCTTAGTGCCTGGGTCCACAGTGGCTCACTGGGCAGGCCTGGTGCTTGAGTCCGCACTGATGAACCTGAGACTGGGTCATTATGGGCAGACTTGGGTCCACGGGAGCCAACCAGGTGCCAAGGACCAGAGGGGTAGGCCCGTCATCTTAATCTGTGTGGGGCTATCTGGTACTAGGGTAGACTGGGAGCCTGACTGCATAGGAGCTGGCCTGAAGGATGGGACCACAGGGCTACCCTGGCACAAGGACAAGCCTGGAGCATGGGGATGCAGGAGTCATCCTGTCACCTGGGGCCTTAGGGGCCAGCCTCGAAGTTGTGTCTGTGGGTCCAGATTGGTGTGGTATGGACTGCAACCATGAGCTCATGGGAACCAGCCTTGAGGGTAGGGCCTCAGGCGCTGGCCTAGTGATGGGAAAGGCTAGGAGCCTGAGTCTGTAGCAGCCTATCTGGAGTCTGCACCCACAGGGGCCAGTGTGGCATGAGGTGGCATGGGATCCTGGGATTATGGGAGTTGGCCTGGTGGTGGGTTGGATCAAAAACCTGGTCCTTGGTAGCCGGCCTGGTGCTGGGCCCAGCCAGGAGCCAGGGTTTGTGGAAACTCTTGGGAATCCAGAGGCCACCAGAGCCACCCAGGGCCATAGGAGGTGGCTGGTGCTGGCATGTGCCAAGAGGCTGGATTAGCAGGATTCTGCTAGGAGCCTGGGCTGTGGAAGCCCTCGGAGACTTCTGGAGCTGGCTCGCACCCAGGTGGTCTAGGGCCCTGGGTTTGCAGTTCCTCTGGGAACCTGGAACCATGAGAGTCCCCTGGTGCCACTGGGGCCTGCAGACCCTGGAATGAGCTGGGGCCTATGTTCAAGGGAGCCTACAGAAAGCTGCCTAAAGGCTGAAGGAGTTAGCTGGGTTCCGGGGAGGGTGGCTCTGGGGTCCACAGTGAAATTGCCTGCTCACTACTTCACTCTCTTTCTTCCTTGGGGAGGTGTCTGTCTTGACCCAGGCAGTCTAGATTTGGAGAAGGTGTGACGGGAATAATGTGAATCTATCATTCTTACCTTCCTCAATGCATTTTTTTCTTATTTCTGTGTTTCACTCAGGTTCTGTAATTCATCACCCAGACTCTTGTGAAGGTATTTTTATATGTGGATAGTTGTTCAAATTGATATTTCCAGGAGGAAATCAGTGGTAGAAATTCCTATGCTGCCATTTTGCTGATGTCATTCCCCTCCTGGATCAGGTTTTTTGATTCACTCTGACAATCTCCGTCTTTTAGTTGATGCATTCAAACTGCTGACATTCAAAGTGATTATTGATGTAGTTGGATTAATAGCTACCACTTTTGTTACTACAATTGACCCTGGACAATGCTGGTTTCAACGCATGGGTCCACTTATATATGGATATTTTTCAATAGTAAATACCACAGTATTACATGGTCTGTTGAATCCACAGATGCTGAGGGCCTACAAGTTACGTGCAGATCAACCCCCATTGTTGTTCAAGGGACAGTTGTATTTTCTGTTTTCTGCCCTTCTTTTCCACCATTTATAGCTTTAATTGACCATTTTGTATTATTCCTTTTTATCTGCTCTCAGCATATTAGTTATATTTGTTTTACTTTTTTCAGTGTTTGTCCTAAAAATTTCAATATATGGATACATTTGGATTTACTAACCCAAATCCACTTTCAGATAACACTATATACTTCTTCATGTGTAGTGAAAGTACCCTGTAATAACAAAATAATCCTAATTTCTCTCTTATGTCCCTTACATCCTTGCTGTCATTCATTTTATTTATACATAAGCATACACACACACATATATATATAGCTATATGTAGTTGAGTACTGTGTTGCTCTTATCTGTTAGATCTATAAGAATACAAAAATAAAAATTTTAATTTTCCTTCACTTATTCCTCCAATGCTCTTCCTTTATATAGATAAGATTTTCTGACATGTATCATTTTTATTCTCTCAAAAGAACCTCTTTAAACCTCTCTTGCAAGGCAGGTCTACTGACAACAGATTCCCTTAATTTTTGCTTGAGAAAGTCTTTATTTATGCTTCACTTTTGATGAAAGTGAAAGAGGAGAGTAAAAAAGTTGACTTAAAGCTCAACATTCAGAAAATGAAGATCATGGCATCTGGTCCCATCACTTCATGGCAGATAGATGGGGAAACAGTGGAAACAGTGGCTGACTTTATTTTTCTGGCTCCAAAATCACTGCAGATGGTGACTGCAGCCATGAAATTAAAAGACGCTTCCTCCTTGGAAGAAAAGTTATGACCAACCTAGATAGCATATTGGAAAGCAGAGACATTACTTTGCCAACAAAGGTCCGTCTAGTCAAAGCTATGGTTTTTCCAGTGGTCATGTATGGATGTGAGAGTTGGACTGTGAAGAAAGCTGAGCGCCGAAGAATTGATGCTTTTGAACTGTGGTGTTGGAGAAGACTCTTGCGACTCCCTTGAACTGCAAGGAGATCCAACCAGTCCATTCTAAAGGAGATCAGCCCTGGGTGTTCTTTGGAAGGAATGATGCTAAAGCTGAAACTCCTGATGCTGGGAGGGATTGGGGGCAGGAGGAAAAGGGGACGACAGAGGATGAGATGGCTGGATAGCATCACTGATTCGGTGGACGTGAGTTTGAGTGAACTCTGGGAGTTAGTGATGGACAGGGAGGCCTGGTATGCTGCGATTCATGGGGTCGCAAAGAGTCAGACATGACTGAGCGACTGAACTGAACTATTCCTTGGAAGGAAAGCTATGACCAACCTAGACAGCATATTAAAAAGCAGAGACATTACTTTGCCAACAAAGATCCATCTAGTCAAGGCTATGATTTTCCCAGTGGTCATGAATAGGTGTAAGAGTTGGACTGTGAAGAAAGCTGAGCATGGAAGAATTGATGCTTTTCAACTGTGGTGTTGGAAAAGACTCTTGAGAGTCCCTTGGACTGCAAGGAGATCCAACCAGTCCATCCTAAAGGAGATCAGTCCTGGGTGTTCATTGGAAGGACTGATGTTGAAGCTGAAACTCCAATACTTTGGCCACCTGATGCGAAGAGCTGACTCATTGGAAAAGACCCTGATGCTGGGAAAGATTAAGGGCAGGAGGAGAAGTGGATGACAGAGGATGAGATGGTTAGATGGCATCACTAACTCAATGGAAATGGGTTTGAGAATGGGTTTGGGTGGACTCCAGGAGTTGCTGTTGGACAGGGAGGCCTGGCGTGCTGCGGTTCATGGGGTCACAAAGAATCGGGCATGACTGAGCGACTGAACTGAAGTGAACTGAAACCAAACACAAAATAGTACTTTCTTCATGGGTTTGGGTGGACTCCGGGAGTTGGTGATGGACCGGGAGGCCTGGCGTGCTGCGGTTCATGGGATCGCAGAGTTGGACATGACTGAGCAACTGAACTGAACTGAACTGCACTTTGAAGGATAATTTTGCAGAATGTGGAATTCTAAGTTGGTGAGGGTTTTTTTTTCTCTCAGCACTTTAAATATTTCACTCCACGGGGAAATGTTTTCTTATTTAAATGGCTTCTGAGAATAAGTTAGTTGTAATTTTTATCTTTGCTCCTCTATAGATGAGATTCCCCCAGCCTCATCCCTCTAGCTCCATTCAGGAGTTTTTCTATATTTTAAATTTTCTGTACTCTGAAAATGATATGCCTAGGTGTAGTTTTTTTTGGAAGCTTTAATTCTGCTCGGTGTTCTCTGAGCTTCCTGGATCTGTAGTTTGGTGTCTGACATTAATTTGAGGGAAATTCTTAGTCATTATTGCTTTGAATATTTCTTCTTTTTTGTTTGTTTGCTGTTGTTGTTGTTCTCCTTTTGGTATTCCCTCATGCATAGGTACACCTTTTGTAGTTGTCTCACAATTCTTGGATATTCTGGGGGTTTTTTCTTCAGACTTTTTCTCTTTGTTTTTCAGTTTTGAAGATTTCTGTTAAAATATCCTCAAGCTCAGAGGTTCTTTCTTCAGCTGTCTAGTCTACTAATAAGTCCATCAAAGGCATTATTCTTTTATCTTTCAGTGTTTTTTATCTCTAGGATTTCTTTTCAGTTCTTTCTTAAAATTTCCATCTCTTTGCTTATATGCTATTTACTTTATTCACTAGACGCTTAGCATATTAATAATAGTTGTTTAAATTATAAGTCTGATAATTCCAACATCCCTGCCATGTCTAAGACATATTTTTAAGGCTTTCTCTGTTTCTTATGCCTTTTTCTTTTTTTTGCTTTTTGTATGTCTTGTTATATATATAGGGCTTCCGTGGTGACTCAGATGGTAAATAATTTATCTACAATGCAGGAAACCCAGGTTTGATCCCTGGGTTGGGAAGATCCTCTGGAGGAGGGAATGTCAGCCCACTTTAATATTCCTGCCTAGAGAATTCCATGGACAGAGGAGCCTGGCAGGCTATAGTCTGTGGGGTCACAAAGAGTTGGACATGACTGAGAGGATCTTAGTAACCAAGCATGATGTCCTGGATAAAAGGAACTGCTGTAAATAGGCCTTTAGGAAATGGCAACCCACTCCAGTGTTCTTGCCTGGAGAATCCCAGGGACGGGGGAGCCTGGTGGGCTGCCGTCTATGGGGTCACACAGAGTCGGACACGACTGAAGCGACTTAGCAGCAGCAGCAGCAGCAGCAGTAATGTAGTGGTAAAATGGGGGGGAGTGGGGGAGGAAGGGAAGTGTTCTATACTCCTAAGATTAGGTCTCAGCCTTTTAGTGAGCCTGAGCCTCTGGACTGTGAACTTCACATGCTTCTCAGTGCCCTCACCCATACCCTGAAATGGAACAGGATGACTGCGGGGGCAGGGGTGGGGGTGGGCTGGAGGGGGGACCCTGAACTGGTTATTTCTCTTTCCCAGGCCAGTTAGGCTCTGATAAAACCACAGCTGGTTCCACTCTGGTTAAACAGTTTCTCCTGAAGGCAGACCTTGTTAAGAACTGAATGTTCTGATTTATTTCAAAATCGTTCCTGCAGAATAGTTCCAGTAGAAGCATGGTGGGGAAACAGGTTGTGGCGGGATTTTTCTTCAGTACTCACTGTGAGAACCTGGAGGAGATCCAGAAGGTAAAACTCAAGACTGTGTGGAAGCCCTCAGTGACCGGGTTCCTCTTGAGTTTTCCGAGTTCTCCACACTGAGCCTCCAGCAATTTGTAAATCCCAGTTCAGGTTTCGCTACTTCAACACTGGTTCCCACAGAGGTTGCTGCTCCAGTAACCTCTGATTCTCTGTATTTGCCTGTTGGTTTCTCCAACTTGGTTTGCAGCATTTTGCCCTGTGACTTCATTTCTCTTTGGATCTAAGATTTGTTGATTTTTGCTTTACTTATTGTTAGGTTGGAGTGTCACCTTCCGAGCTTCTTACATGCTGGACTGGAAACTGACATCTCTTTTTACCTGTTCATCTCAGAAGTATGAAAAGTCTCAGTGACTCTTTGTGAATCTTTGCTAGGCCTCTTTATTCTAGCAGTTTCTCATCTGTTTCCCTTGTTTGCCCTATTATTTTACTGGGGCTCCCAGAAATTATATGTCAGTAGACTTCATATTCAGAGAAGGCAATGGCAGCCCACTCCAGTACTCTTGCCTGGAAAATCCCATGGACGGAGGAGCCTGGTAGGCTGCAGTCCTTGGGGTCTCAAAGAGCCGGACACGACTGAGCGACTTCACTTTCACTTTTCATTGTCATGCATTGGAGAAGGAAATGGCAACCCACTCCAGTGTTCTTGCCTGGAAAATCCTACTGATGGCAGAGCCTGGTGGGCTGCCGTCTATGGGGTCACACAGAGTCGGACACGACTGAAGCGACTTAGCAGCAGCAGCAGCAGCAGCAGCAGCAGCAGCAGCAGCAGCAGACTTCATGTTCTATTGACAGAATGTCCTTTGGACAAAAATATGGAAAACTTAAGAACTGGAATGGCTTGATCAGTTCTACCCTTTCTAATAAGATTTTCTCAATCTGTCATCCAGTCACCCTACCACTTCCTTTTGGTTCTTTATGACCCCTCTTCCATTCCAAAAAATAATCCCAAAGTCCTCACTAGTTTGTCTTATTTTAACATGTGTTTATTTTTTCTTTTTACCATACTCATGGTTTTGCACAGTTTTATGGAACCTAGTTGTACATTTTGTAATAAGTACTTTGTTTTAAATACATCTGGCTTTATCTCTGGCTTTACATCTTTTGTTGCTAGAGTGATAATATCTGTTGAATTGTGTCTTCAAATAAATGTCTCTTTGTATGAGGCTTAGGTGTGGCTTTTTATGAACCAATCATTGTAGAAAGAGGAAGGGTTGACCTGATGAATTTAAATCAATATGAGACCATTTCTCTCAGTGAAAGGAGTTCAGTTTCTTTCAGTGCTAGGAGTTCAATCAGCTCCTAGACAAACATGATAGAAAAGTTGACATCTGACTGAAAGACTGAAAATTCTGAGGAAGGAGGAATAGGGAAATAGATATTGAGTAATTAAGAAATACCCAGAACCCTTACATGGTTATTTCAAAAATAGCTAAGATGCCACTTTTATGTCATTGTTCTGATGCCCTAGTCCAACAAAATCTGTCCCACCACCTGTTTTTATAAGATTTTACTGAAACACAGCCATACTTATTTTAAAAGTATTGTATATAGCTGCTTTCACACCACAATGGAGAATTGAGTAGTTGTGGCAGAGACCCTATGGGCTGCAAAACCTAAAGCATTTATGATTTGATCCTTTCAGAAAGTTTGCTGACCCTTGCCCTGAAAGATTAAATCTAAACTCATCCTGGATTTCAAAGCATTCTATCATCTTTCATCACACTACTGATCTTATTTCATCGACATTATTCACTGTATACAACCTCTAATCCAATCAGGTTGATTTATTTACCTACCCCCGAAAGTGTGTGTTCGCTCCCCACTTTTCTCTATTGTCTGGCCTTTCCAGTTTGGAATGTTCCCCTTCAGTCTTATGTATCTTTGAAGGCCGGTCTCAAGTTCCTGAAATTTTCTTTGTTAACTCTGCCCACACTAGAACCTTGTTTGCTGCACTTATTGCCTCTATCACACTATGAGGCATTTTGAGTCTGTATATGTTTTATAAATATATAAACACATATCTGTCCAATTGAAACTCCTGGATATTAAAGTCTTGGTAATATAATATTTTTGGTGTGTCTTTTTATAGAAATCCAAGCATTGCTGAACAAAGAGAAGGCGCTTAACTGATATTGTCAGACTCTGCCTTGCATACATCCAGGATTAGTCTGTTTCTCTACACCCCTCTCCCACCCTAATTTGAGCTTCCCCTCTTCTCATCTGGCTTAATGCTACAGTCTCCCAAGTGCCCCCTGCTCCTTCTGGCCCCTACAGGCATCTCCCCACATGGCAAACAGACTGTGGTGGTTTAGTCACTAAGTCGTGTTCGACTCTTTGTGACCCTATGGACTGTAGCCCGCCGGACTCCTCTGTCCATGCAGTTTCCCAGGCAAGAATACTGGAGTGGGTTGCTATTTCTTTCTCTGGGAGATCTTCCTAACCCAGGGATTGAACCCGCATCTCCTGCAGTGCAGGCAGATTCTCTACCAACTGAGTCATCTGCCTGGAATATTTCCCTTCCAGGTCACGAATGTCTGTTTTTTCATAATCTGGGTCTCTCTCTCCTCCTTGCCTGACCACCCAATCTGTACTGACTTCCCCTCACTTCCAGTATGTCACTTTAGCATCCAGTTTCACTTTCTTCATTGTCCTGATCTTGACAAAAATTGTCTTGCTTTCTTGTTTAGCCATTTCCCCTGTAAATACAGCTCAAGGAGCTTACCTGATTTGTTCATAGCTGTATCTTCAGCCCCTAGAACAGTGCCTGGTGTCTGAGGTGTTCAGTAGCTCTTTATGGAAAAAATAAAACCATTCGTAGATTTATTTTCTTTTAAAATAGGAAAAAGTAACTTTTGTTCACTCTCATTAACATGCATTTACTAAGCATCTACTTTCATGGTGTTACCATTTAGGGTTTTGCACACACTGTTCTTAGGGGCGGTGTTAGTTTCTTGGAGATCATAACAAATTACCACAGACTGAATGGCTTATATAACCTTATTCTCTCACCGCTCAGGAGGCCAGAAATGTTAGCAGGACTGAATCCTTCTGGAGGCTCGGGGGGGAAATTCATCCCATGCCTCTTTCCATGTCTGGTAGTTGCTGGCAATCCTTGGCATCCTGTGACTCATAGGTGCATCACTCCAATCTCTCCTTTCATCTTCACTTCGCCTTTCCTCGGGTGCTTCTCTGTGTCCTCCTCTGACCCTTACAAGAACACTCTCATTGGATTTAGGGTTCACTCTAATACAGTAAAATCTAATCTTGATCTTTAATTATATCTCCTGTTACCTTCTTCCCAAGATCACATTCTGAGGTTCCCCATGAACATGAATTTTGAGAGGACACAATTTAACCTGTTACAGGGGTTCATTTGATACAGAGACTAACAATCTACTCTTCCTATAATTTAGTGCATTTAGGTTGTTATTTGAGTGTCCAGCAATCACCTCCCTTCCCCAGAAAACTCCAACTTCTATTAGGGAATTACTTCTTCCACTTTATGAACAATCTTGGTAAAGATATAAATCAGTATTTCTTGTCCCAGCATAACCAAGGAGCTACATTTGACCCAAAGGAAGACAAATGGACTCCTAGGATTTTTATTTGTCCAAATGGATCTTTCTTTATATTTTGGCAACCTTTCAAGATAGAGTTTTTACTAAATTTCCTATGATAGTAGCACTGGAAATCTGAATTGACAGAACACATTACACAATCTGGACTCCTAGAACTTTTCACCTGGAGTAGGGACACACAGGATGGGAAATAAAGGGTGAGTATACGCTGGAGCAGCAGCACCTTGACAAGATCTATAAGTCGTTGTTGCTGCCTAGACTCCAGCAGCCTGTCCCCATTCCTGTCTTGTGTCCAGGTCTGGCCCACTAGCCCCCTGCCCATCCCATGAGTTCCTGGCTAGTACTCTGTGGAAGTCTCTGTTTGCTTGTTGGCCAAAATCCATTCCTATTATTTACAACTAAAGAAACTCAGCTGTTACTCTGAGATCCAGGTTTGTTCAATATTGGTGCAGTTTTCCATATTTAGCTCTGAATTCTCACATGCTGAGTTTACTACTACATGAGATACTACCTTCAAAATGTCAATTTCAGCTCAAACCTACAAATTTGTGAAATTACAAGACACTGTATGTTAGCTATTAATTTATTTATAACCCATCTTGTTACAAAAGGATTGCATTGTGTTAAATTATCCTACAAAGGTACAGCAAAAAAAAAGTACATTTAAAATAAGAAACAAAAATGAGACAAGGGAAAAATAAGGATAGAAAAGTGAAATGGGGCCACAAGTGAGCCTAATCCATAAAATGGTTACCACGAAGGCCTAGACAATAGAGAAAAGAAATAATAACCTGAGAGGGTTTACAAGCTACTGTTGTTGCTATGGTATTTGGCAACAATATTTTCCACTTGAAATAATACCTGTTCAACCCACATTTCTGTTAAAAGAACTTGAAATCTCTTTATAGTAAAATGGGACCATGAAACTTGCCAAATAGGAACTGCCAAATCCCAGAAAAGACAATGAATTTGCTTAAAGTCATTATGCTATCACTTTAAAGATGGTTAAAAAAAAGTCCTAAAACGTCAACTTTAATTAATTCGTTTATATAGGTATAATACTCAAAAAACCCTTTAAGCTATAGTGCCTTATTTTATTTTATTGTTTATTTTTAAATTGTTTTAATTTTTTAAATTAAAAAAGTTATTGGGGTATAGTTGCTTTCTAATGTTGTATTGATTTCTGCTGTACAGTGAAGTGAATCAACTGTATGTGTATATATCTATCCTCTCTTGGACCTCTCTCCCGCCCCCCTCCACCCCACCCGTCTAGGTCACCGCAGAGCATGGAGCTGAGCTGTAGTGCCTTATTTTAAATTGTTGATAATTTATTTTGCTTTACATAATAGATGGATCTTGGCAAACTTAATTTTATAACCTTTTGTTGCAAATTAAACTATTTTAAATTCAATAGAGAAATGCTGTTTGAAAGAACACCTGTAGTCAATCTTTTTGCAAACCAAATATCAGTCCCTTATGTATTATTTTAGTGATGTAGCGTTTTCACATACTATAGAAATGCTGGTTCCCCTCTTGCAGTTTTTATAAAAGAGCCAAAGCCCAGATTTTAAATGCAAACACTGCATAAAGATATTGCTCATACATAGTAACATAGTAAACATAATCATAAGATACTGATCTTCATTATTATAATGAAGATTTTCCCATTTTAATATTTATTGCATTTTTTTTCTACCAAACCTTTTCTACCAAAATGGATCTGAGGCAACTATTGAATACATCACAAGTGCCACCTAGTGCTTTCTTTGAAAATAACATTTTTGTATCTTCAGAAACTAGACCAAGAAACAAGATGTGAAAGGCCCATAATCCCAGGGCAGAACCTGTTTAAATAGCTCTGCTTCCTAAAAAAAGAATCTGTTTGCAGCCAAAAAGCGATTTGAAAGACTAATTTGGCAGTAAGTTTGACTGTAGTCGGATCTTCCAATACTGGTTGGTTTTATTTCTACATAGGTACAGATTTCCCCTCTGTCTGAAAGCAGAGCGTGCCTGTGAAACCTTTTGTGTGCAGAAATGAAACCTTCTGTATGCAGAAATGGCGCAAAGCAGTTGCCTTAGGACCCATCTTGCTAAAGGATGCCCAGAGTGAATGAGGTGTCCGGTGTTGAGTTGCTGAGTGTGCGCAGCTCCCTGGCAGGGAGGCTGGCTCCACTCTACTTGTGTGTGCCACTTTTGTAGTGCCTTGCTGCAAATCACACGCTGAACGCTATTTTCACTTTTTTGCCTTGTTTTGGAAAAATGAAAATCTTTTTTCACATTTCTTTTAATTAGTGAAAACAGGTACTAATATAGGTCTTTCGTAAAGATGAAGTAGAACAGAGCAAACTTTGGAAAAGCCAGGGACACCTGTATAGATGGAGTTAAGTAAAGGATACTAAAGAAAGGGAAAATGAAGGCATTTCCATACAGAAGTAACAGCAACATTTTCAAAAGTACTTCTTCCCAACTCCCAGTAGGAGCTGATAATCTCTTGGAAGCTCGAATTCTACCATCATTTATGCCCAAGTCGCTCCTCTTCCCCACTGTCTTTAAAGGCACTGAACTGTTGTTACCATCATCTCGCCGCCGCCACTACCACCCATAGTCATGATCACAAGCACCATCCAAGTAACTCTTGTCGCAGGACCCAGTGCTGCTGCCAAGGAAACAAACACAGGTTTTAGCTGCTACAATCAAGGCACTTAACTTCAACTGGGAGAGAGGAATAGAAGAAAGAGAAAGACATGGAGGAGAAATATTAAGTGTAACAGTGAAACAGCAATACTTTTAAAAGCCATCACCGTTCGCCCAGTTCACAGACGGAAATCATTGTGTCACACGAGTGTATGCTCCTCGGCTCTTTGTCTCGTCACAACAAAGATTTGGAGTGACGGACATCAAAGCCCCCTCGGCGTGTCACAGCTCTCAGGTCTTGGATAGACCGTGTTATAGCTCTCAGGTCTTGGATAGACCGTGTTATAGCTCTTAGACAAATCAGTGTTACAGCTCAGTGTTACAGCTCTGTTTTATTTAGAAGATAGCAGGAAAATCCATCTTTGAGGCGTGAGGGCACGTCGTTCTAAAGACACGAGGAAAAGAGCGCCCCTGCGCGCAGGAGAGAGAGCGAGCTGGCTCTGGCTCCTCTATTTATATGTTTATCTCTCCCTGGGCCTGTCCTCTGTAAATTGGGCCAGCCAGGAGTGTTGTTTGTTTTACCTGAGGTCCTCACTCCGGTCCTCGGACCTTCTTTTGTTTCATTTTCACGGGCTTTTCCCTTCTTTGTCTGTAGCCACTGCCATTTTGGACTCTCTTTCCCTGTTCTACCCACCTAACAATTGCAACCATCCCCGCCCTTTCCCCACTCCTGGTGCCAGGGTTTTGTAGCCCTCATTGGAAATGCCTTTCTGCCTGTTCTCTTTTCCTCCTCTATTGTCTGTTTATTCCTCTGCCTCATGCCTGGAAAATTGCAGCAGACTTTTCCTTTGGCTTTCTGTCTCTGCTCCTGCCAGGCTAGCATCAAGGTAGTGCTGCCTTGAGCTTTTCATTTTCTTCCTCAATCACTAGTATGGCTTTCTGTGCTTATCAGACTGTGGACACAAATCTCTAAGCCCAGAGTAGAAGAAGGCCTTCCATAATTTACACGAACTTTATCCATTCAATCTGATAGGCCACCATATCCCCAACACTAAAATGTTTATCCTCAAAGGGCAGTTCTCTTTTTACTTTGAAACCCAGTACCACACCATGCTTTCATTTCCTTTTTTAAATTGTGTGGGTTCCCTCCTGCCCCCACCAGTATTTCTACTTTTTTTTTTTTTTTTTGTCTTTTGTGCCCTTTGCCTAGTTTCAGCTTTTCCCAGTTCTTTCAGTTCAGTTCAGTCGCTCAATTGTGTCCGACTCTTTGTGACCCCATGGACTGCAGCACGCCAGGCCTCCCTGTCCATCACCAACTTCTGGAGTTTATTCACACTCATGTCCATTGAGTCAGTGATGCCANTAAGAGCTTAGAGAGATGAGGGGTGAGAGCTCTAGTTCATAAAGGAGAATCAGGGAAGGCCTCTCTGCAGAGGTGAGGAGAGGAGGCCAAGCAAAGTTTAACGGGAACGTGTGTGTGTTCAGGCAGAAGTTCTGAGAGTAGAAAGGCCCTAAACCAGGAAAGTGCTTGGTGTGGGAGAGACTCCAAGAGAGACTAATGTGGCTGGAGAATGTATGCGAGATACAGAGGTAGGCAGGGGCTGGTTCATACTGACCTTGTTGGCTATAGCAAGACATTTAGATTTTATTCCAAGGTAATGGGAAGCCATTGAAGGGTCTTCAGCACTGCTGAGGCATAAGCTGATTAATATTTATAGAAGATAATTTTGATTGTTGTCAGGAAATGAATGGGAGGGGAAAGAAAGGGAGCAAAATGATCTTTAGCTGTGGCCAGAGGGACAGTATTAGACTAGGTGGGAGCCAGAAAAGTGTGGAAACGTGACCCAAATTGGGACATATCTGGATGTTGTAACAGTTAGGGCCAGCTGATGGTTTGGATATTGGGGTGGGACCAGGGGTGGAGAGAAGTCAAGGATGACTCCTTGCTTTGGGACCTAAACAACTGGGTCAGTGGTAGCACTGCCAGCTGAGAGAGATGATTGATGAGGGAGACAGTAGTGGGCAACGGAAGAACTTTGGTGTGCATGAGTGGAACAACCCAACATGCATCGGCAGATGAAGAGATAAAGTATAATATATCCATCCAGTGAAATATTATTCAGCTATGGAAAGAAATGACATCCCAATACATGCTACAACATGGCTGAAACTAGAAAACACTATGCTAAGTGGAAAGAAGCCAGACACAGAAGGCTACATGTTGTATGTTTCCATGTGTGACATATCCAGAATAAGCACATCTATAGGGTCAGAAAATAGATTGCTTTTGCCAGGGGCTCAGGGTGGGAGGAAGAACTTGAGAGTGGCAGCTTAATGGAGGTTTCCATTTGGGGTGATGAAAAGATTCTGGAGCTGGACAATAGAGGTAGCTGTACAACATTGTTAATAAACTGCTGCTGCTGCTGCTGCTAAGTCGCTACAGTCGTATCTGACTCTGTGCGACCCCATAGATGGGAGCCCACCAGGCTCCCCTGTCTCTGGGATTCTCCAGGCAAGAACACTGGAGTGGGTTGCCATTTCCTTCTCCAACACATGGAGGTGTAAAGGGAAAGTGAAGTTGCTCAGTCCAACTCTTAGCGCCCCATGGACTGCAGCCTACCAGGCTCCTCCGTCCATGGGATTCTCCAGGCAAGAGTACTGGAGTGGGGTGCCATTGCATTGCTGACTGTATAGAGCTTCTCCATCTTTGGCTGCAAAGAATATAATCAATCTGATTTCGGTATTGACTATCTGGTGACGTCCATGTGTAGAGTCTTCTCTTGTGTTGTTGGAAGAGGGTTTTGCTATGACCAGTGCATTCTCTTGGCAAAACTCTATTAGCCTTTGCCCTGCTTCATTCATCCCTTCATTATATTGTTATTCCATCACTTATTACCATTCCCCTCCTCCACCCCTCTTTTTTTGCCCCTACTGCCCTCCTCCTGGGCATCACATTCTCCTCCTGTCTCTCCTGGTTTCTCTTTCATTTTGCTCGACAGCAAATCATATGGGAACTTCCCTTTCCTGCTCTTTGGATTTATTTTGCTGTTTCCTAGGTCTCTGATATTCCTCTTTTTTTCTTCCTTCTTTTGCTGCAAAATATTTTCAAGTGATTTTCCCAGAATGAGCATGTTAAGAGATAAATATTCCAAATCCTTGCAGCCTGAAATTATCTCCTACTTTCACACTTGTGTTTGTCTGGATACAATATTCTAGCTTATAATTATGTCGCCAAAGAACTTGGGAGCTTTTCCTCATTGTGCGTTAATTCCTTGTTTCTGATAAGAAGTGAAATATCAGTCTGAATCTTCCTTCTTTTGCTGCAAAATATTTTCAAGCAATTTCCCCAGAATGAGCATGTTAAGAGATAAATATTCCAAATCCTTGCAGCCTGAAAGTATCTCCTACTTTCACACTTAATTGTGTTTGTCTGGATACAATATTCTAGCTTATAATTATGTCACCAAAGAACTTGGGAGCTTTTCCTCATTGTGCGTTAGTTCCTTGTTTCTGATAAGAAGTGAAATATCAGTCTGACTCTTGTTCTTCTGTAATGTGGAAGATGAATTGCTTTTGTTTCGCTATTTTCAAGTCAAATCCTAACAATCGATTTTCCCATTTTGAACCTGAGCCCCAACAGGTCTGTGTTCTTTTAATGCTAATTTATGATATTTCAGAGATTGACTTTGAAAATACAGAACTTCATCATTTGACAAAAAAAATCTAGTAAAGAGATGAAAAAGATGTTTCTTTTCTACTGCAGCTACAAAGGGAGAGACATTCTTGCTCATCTTAAAAATTTGGTCAAAGGATCTGATGAAGCAAGGTGTTATGTGAACTCTCACAAGGACACCAATCTTGTTTTCTGTGTGAAGCCTTGCACATCTATTTGTAACTGCTACCAGTTCATCATGTTCTCTCTAATATAAATCTGTCACTGAAATTATTATTTGAACAAAGGGCTCTTGTAGATGCTAGAGATTTTAGAAATTATTGCCATGTCATGTGAACATAACCTTCAGTGACCCCTGCCTTACTTGTTAAGGTTTGTTAGGATAGTTTTATATGTTGTCCTGGTGATGATGCTGTAGTTAACAACTACGTTCCCAAGTGGTCTAAACATTATCAGAGAAGGTTCCTTGGCTCTCTCTTCTTCCTGTTCACACAATGGACAAATAAGTCTGCTTTGCTACAACCTTTCACATGACAGAGAGTTTAAGTCTTGTCTATCTATGTTTCCACATGGTTGTATATTCAGTTGCTTCGGTACCATAGAACACAGTGACAATTTCTCAAACCGAGAACTGGTTTAATAAGATATTTTACTCTTTAATATCGAGTGCCATTCAAAACATATCTCTTTTTCAGTGTTATTTGCAACATATATGTATCATTTCAGTGTCTCTCTGGAATTTTGGGAGGGGAGAGGAAATTGAACAAGAATTTTAAAAAGCAAAGTGGCAGTTCCTTTAATTTAAAAAAATGTGACTCCCTGACCTCAGATACATATCAAGGTGCAGGAAGACAATGTCCTATAATATTATTCTAAATACTGTAAAAATCTTCCTACCAAAACCAAAAGTATTCTCTATATTACTGTAATATTAAATCTTTACTACATCTATTATTCTATAAAGTAATCAGTTCTAGGACATAGAACAATAGAAAAAAATTACATTGTGGAAAAGAAACTTTCCTCAGATCCATGTGAATCTCATCATCACTGAAATTGATCAGATAGATAACAGATGAGCAGAACAGAATAGGGTGCAAAAATAGGCCCACATATAGCCGTCTATGGGGTCTCACAGAGTCGGACACAACTGAAGTGACTTAGCAGCAGCAGCAGCACCATAGAAGATTATTTGATTTATCACAGAAGTGCCAATCAAATTCATGGGGAAAGGAATGACTTTTTTAATATGGTACTAGTTCAAAGGATGAGCTTCCCAGGTGGTGCAGTAGGAAAGAATCCGCCTGCCAATGCAGGAGACACGAGAGATGTGGGTTCAATCCCTGGATCAGGAAGATCCCCTGGAGTGGGAAATATCAACCTCTTGCCTGGAAAATTCCATGGAAACACGCTGCAGTTCATGGGATAACAAAGAGTCGGACACGTCTGAGCAATTGAGCAGGCCCGCACTGGTTCAAAGGATATTTGCATTTTAAAACTGGGTACATAGTAGCAAATTATTCACCAGAAAGCTAACAGTAATTTATGCTCTCACCAACATGCTTAAGAATGCTTCATGACCTACTCAATGTTCAAGGATATTTCAAAGGATGGATATTCTGTTTATTGAGCACAAAGTACTCTTTCTGTGTGTGTATATAATGCAATTCATTCATTATTCAAGCAACAAGTATTTACTGGATGCCTCATATATGCTAGGTACTGCTCTAGGCCCTGGGGATTTGGCTGAAGGCAAAATACTTACTGTCTTAGAACTTACATTCTTGTAGGGAGAAGATATAACAAACAGATATAAAAATACAATTTTATAGAGTTCTAAGTTGTATGAGGAAAAAACCCAACAGGTAAGAGCTTAGAGAGATGAGGGGTGAGAGCTCTAGTTCATAAAGGAGAATCAGGGAAGGCCTCTCTGCAGAGGTGAGGAGAGGAGGCCAAGCAAAGTTTAAGGGGAACGTGTGTGAGTTCAGGCAGAAGTTCTGAGAGTAGAAAGGCCCTAAACCAGGAAAGTGCTTGGTGTGGGAGAGACTCCAAGAGAGACTAATGTGGCTGGAGGATGTATGCGAGATACAGAGGTAGACGGGGGCTGGATCATACTGACCTTGTTGGCTATTGCAAGACATTTAGATTTTATTCCAGGGTAATGGGAAGCCATTGAAGGGTCTTCAGCACTGCTGAGGCATAAGCTGATTAATATTTATAGAAGATACTTTTGATTGTTGTCAGGAAATGAATGGGAGGGGAAGGAAAGGGAGCAAAATGATCTGTAGCTGTGGCCAGAGGGACAGTATTGGGCTAGGTGCGAGCCAGAAAAGTGTGGAAATGTGACCCAAATTGGGACATATCTGGATGTTGTAACAGTTAGGGCCAGCTGATGGTTTGGATATTGGGGTGGGGTGGGACCAGGGGTGGAGAGAAGTCAAGGATGACTCCTTGCTTTGGGACCTAAACAACTGGGTCAGTGGTAGCGCTGCCAGCTGAGAGAGAGATGATCGATGAGGGAGACAGTAGCGGCACTGGAAGAGCTTTGGTGTGCACGAGTGGAACAACCCAACACGCATCGACAGATGAAGAGATAAAGTATAATATATCCATCCAGTGAAATATTATTCAACTATGGAAAGAAATGACATACCGATACATGCTACAACATGGCTGAAACTAGAAAACATGCTAAGTGGAAAGAGGCCAGACACAGAAGGCTACATATTGTGTGTTTCCATGTGTGTGAAATAACCAGGATTAAGCACATCTATAGAGTCAGAAAATAGATTGGTATTTGGCAGGGGCTCAGGGTGGGAGGAAGAACTCGAGAGTGGCAGCTTAATGGAGGTTTCCATTTGGGGCGATGAAAAGATTCTGGAGCTGGACAATAGAGGTAGTCGTACAACATTGTTAATAAACTGCTGCTGCTGCTGCTAAGTCGCTACAGTCGTATCTGACTCTGTGCGACCCCATAGATGGGAGCCCACCAGGCTCCTCCGTCTCTGGGATTCTCCAGGCAAGAACACTGGAGTGGGTTGCCATTTCCTTCTCCAACGCATGAAGGTGAAAAGGGAAAGTGAAGTTGCTCAGTCCGACTCTTAGCCCCCCATGGACTGCAGCCTACCAGGCTCCTCCGTCCATGGGATTCTCCAGGCAAGAGTACTGGAGTGTGGTGCCATTGCCTTCTCCAGTCAATATACTAAATGTCATGAAATTTTATACTTTAAGATGGTTACAATGGTAAACGCTGTGTTGTTTGTATTTTACCACAATTTTAAAAAATCTGAGACAACACAAATTTTAGGGGAGTTTTTGTATATAGGGAAAATTTTTGTATGTAGGGAAACTCAAGCACTCAGTCTGGGACATGTTAAATTTGAGATGCCTGTTACATATTCAAGTAAAGCTGGATTCAGGAATCCAGAGCTCAGGGGAAAGTTTAGGACTGGAGAAGTAAATCTGGGAGTCATTAGCACAGGGATGACATTTAAAGACTGAGAACTGGGTGAGACCACCTAGGAAAGTTGTGTAAAGAGAGAAAAAAGAAGAAACTGAGCCTGGAGTGCCTTGATAACGGGCAGGAATAGGAGGAAGACCAGCCACGCAGCTGTGGGCATGCTGGCTCCACCAAGCAGTAGGGGAGTTAGGGCAACGCGGCATCTCTGGAGCTCAGGTAGAAAGCACTTTGGGGAGAGGGGGCATCAGGTGTCGATTACTGTTGAGAGATGGAGTAAGTTGAAGACAGCTGGATTTTGTGCGATGGAGGCCCTGGGATCTTTACAAGGTTGTTTGTGAGGAAATGAACTGACAGCACAGTCAGTCCGGCTCTCCTGTCCCACTCTCTCGTGGCCTCATACCTTGTGCTCTGTAAACAATGATGTTGTGGCCTCGGTAGCCCTGCGCCTGCGCGCCCACTCGGCCATGGACCGCTTTGGTCTTAGTGTGTCAGTAGCCTTTGAAGGCTCCCCGTTGCTGCTGCTCCTGCTCAGAGAGGGTAAGTATGTCTGCAGTCCCCACAGCTCCTCAAGTCTTTTTCCAGCTTCCCGGGTCACGCCTTATCTACCCAGGGTTTAGTGAACAGTGTGAGCAGCAAGACGTAGTTCCAAGTGGTTATATGCATTACTCAAATGCATTAGCTTAAAATATTTTTTTTGTTTGGTTTATGAATTTCTCAAAGAGATGTATTAAGGTTTTCTAACATCAATAGTTCTGATGCTGGGAGGGATTGGGGGCAGGAGGAGAAGGGGACGACCGAGGATGAGATGGCTGGATGGCATCACGGACTCGATGGACGTGAGTCTGAGTGAACTCCGGGAGATGGTGATGGACAGGGAGGCCTGGCGTGCTGCAATTCATGGGGTCGCAAAGAGTCGGACACGACTGAGCAACTGAACTGAACTGAACTGAACATCAATATAGATTGATCAATTTGTATTTCTTCTTCTAAAAAATATTTAGTGTTTATTTATTTGGCTGCACTGGGTCTTCATTGCTGTGTGAGGGCTTTCTCTGGGTGTGGAGTGAGGGGGCCGCTCTTTACTTGTGGTGCACAGGCTTCTCATTGCGGTGGCTTCTCCTGCTGCAGAGCGCGAGCTCTCCCAGGCTCCAGGAGTGGGAGCACACGAGCTTAGTTGCCCCTTGGAATGTAGAATCTTCCCAGACCAGGAATGGAAACAGTGTCCCCTGCATTGCAAGGCAGATGCTTAACTGCTGGACCAACAGGGAAGCCCTAATCTTATATTTCTAAGGCCTTCTGCTTGTTGAATTAAAAAATTCTGTATTAAGAGAATAAGTGTTTTGACTCTCATGTCTTGTTAGTGAATTGTGATTTTTATCATCTGGAAACAGCCATCTTTCTTTTTAATTGTAATGGCATATAGCTGGATTTTTTAAAATCCAGATCAAAACGTGGTTTTTTAATATGGGAACTTAACTCATTCACATTTTGTATTACTAATATATTTAAATATATTCACATTATCTTGGCTTACATTTTCTATTCAGTTTTTTTTTTTCCTGTTTCTTCTTGCTGTCTTTTATTAGACTGATCAAGTTTTCTCATGGTTATACATGTTTTTAAAATCAGCATCTAGAATTAATCCATCTTTATGTCTTCCCACTAAATAAGAAATTTTTACTCTGACTTCCTCCTTCTACCTCTACATGTGTAAGTGATTTTACGAAATTAATTTTATTCTAGTCAAGTTTTACTGTTGGTTTTGACTCAGTTTTTTTTTCTCTTTTATCTCACAGCATCTGTTTCTTTGGACTATCTTTTGTCATTATTGTTTTGTTTGAGTGCATTTTTGAGTACTGTAATTATTTTAGAGATAGTATGATTGTGGCAAAACTTCTGAATCCTTGTATGTTAAAAATGTCTCCAATTTTGCTCTCATATTTGATTGTAAGTTTGCCTTTATAGATTTCTAGGTGTGAAATAATTTTCTTTCAGAATTTAGCACCCAAGATTGCTGATGAGAAGTCTGATGCTAATCTGCCTCTTCTCTGATTATAAGTAACAGAAACTGGCTCCGGCTAATTTGTGTAAAAAATATTTTATTGGCAGGTTATTGGGCAGCTCACAGAATTACCTTGAAGGCTGAAAATCAGGCTTGGAAAACCTGCAGGATCCAAGGGGGCCACAAACAAGGATACTCTGTAGGAACAG
Source organism: Cephalophus harveyi (assembly GCA_006410635.1). Classification (NCBI taxonomy): domain Eukaryota; kingdom Metazoa; phylum Chordata; class Mammalia; order Artiodactyla; family Bovidae; genus Cephalophus; species Cephalophus harveyi. The sequence continues at coordinate 33,595 of SJYT01005811.1, forward strand.
TCTGGTTAGGTCATTGCTGCCAGTCTCTGTGGTCACTCCAAATTCAGGTCCTGGATGGAACAGTTAGCACTCAAATTGCCAAACCTGAAAGCAGAGTTATTTGCCAGGAACCCAATAAACACACGTGAGGGGCAGAAAAATGGCTGGAAAGACGTCCATAGCCTAATGCTCGGAACTGATAAACATGTTCCTTTAAATGGCAAAGACACTTTGCAAATATGATTAAGTTGGACAATTTGAGAAAGGGTGATTAGCCTGTATTATCCAGGTGGGCCCAATTACATGATTCCTTAAAAGTAGAGAAACTCTCCCAGCTGTGATCAGAGGGAGATGTGACTAACACAGAGGGGTCAGAGAGACGCAGTGTTACTGTCTTTGAGGATGGGGGAAGGGGGCCATGAACTAAGGTATGTGGTGGCTGTTGGTAGCTGGAAAACGCAAAAACCAAAGTTTCCCCTAATCTCCAGAAAGGAACGCTGGCACCTTGAGTTTAGTCCTGGACTTTTGATCTTCAGAACAATAAAGTAACAAATTTGTGCTGTTTGAAGCCACTGTGGAAAATTGTTTTGGCCTCAATAGAAAACCAGTACACCGCACATTTGCAGTATTTCTCTGTTGTGATGCTAGAGCACTGGAAGGCCTCAGCCTGGCGCCGGCTATGAACACTGTGAGCCTTGCAGAGCTACTTTGCCATCTAACACTTCCTCCTGTCTTCTTGCATCCCATCGCTCTCTGATGTCCCTCTGATGTTTTCTTTCTGCTAGTTTAGGAGCAGGGGAAGGCCAATGGACCCCATGTTCTGAATACAGTTCTTTAATAAGTTACCCTGTTGGTTGATTCAGAGCTGCCTTCTGTATTATTGTAAATGTCCCTCCGAGTGTGGAACTCGACTTGCTCTTTCCATTGTTTTAATCATTTATTTGGTTTTTCAGCAGCCAGTTTGGGGATGTGATTTTTCTTCACTCTTGTCAACGTTGTTAAATTTTATCTTTCAAGTATTTCAAATTTTTCTGATAACAGTGCCTTCTCCTGTTTAACAGTGCTATGTGAATTTCTTCTTTAAAAACGCTTTGCACCTGTCATTGTAAGAAAACTGGGGTGGAAGGGAATGTGATCTTATGTGTTCAATTCACCATCTTGATCCAATTGATGCCTGTTACTTAGGCTGATTATTCTGAACCTGGGGCTCAGGCAGAATCTGAAGGACTAGAAAGTTCCCTGAAGGGTGGGCCGTGTGGTCAAGTCTCAGCAGGGAGGCACAGGAGGAAGCCAATGCAACACAGGGTTTAGGAGGACCCAGGTGGTGGTCAGGTAAGCCCCCTAACAGGAAAAGACAGAACAGACTTGAGTTCAAACCCCAATTTTGCCCCCTTCCAACCAGGTTAACTTAGGCAAGTTTCACCTCTATGAGCTTCCGTTTTTTTTTTCATTTTAAAATGGGGTTAACACCATCTATCAGACAAGGTTGCTCAAAGAATTAAATGAGTCAATATTGGCAATGTGCTTATCATAGGCTTGGCAGTATTGGGTATTTACTGAGTGCCTTACATGGATTAATCTTGTTTAATCCCAACTTTTAAACCTATTACACAGATCAGGAAACTGAGGAATAGGGAATTTAAGTAAGCCGCTTAAGGCTGTAATCATAAAGTGGCAGAGGAGGGATTTTGAACCTGGGCAGACTGGCCGTCATGTCTGCACACACACACAATCTGCTGCAGATTACCCTATTGGGCTGAGTGCTCTCCTTTGCCTTTCAAAATTTCCTGTGTGGTTTTGGTGGAGGGAGCCAGATTGATTTTAGGAACTAGAAAAGGATTGAGTCAGCAAGAGAGGATTAAGTGGCCCCAGTAACAGGCAAGCTGAAGCTGGTGGATCTTGTAGATTATTGTTTAGAATCCAAGTTTGTTGGCTTATTTGCTTTTATCATGTACTTATTTTGTGGATTTAATACTTGCGTATCAGTAACGTGTACATATCTTAAAGGCACAGCTCAATGAATTTTCACATGTGTTTACACCTGAGTATTTACTATCTGGATCAAGCCAAAGAATGTTTCTGGCCCCCTTGAAGGCTCCCTTGGGCCCCCTCCCAATTGGTACCTGGCCAAAGGTAACTATTGTACTAACCTCTGTCATTCTGGGTCAGTTTTTAGTCTGTTTTTGAGCTTTGTATAATCGAATATAGGGTTTGTGTTCTGTCATGTCTGGCTTCTTTTACTCATCTTATTTATTTATTTTGATGAAGAATCAGATACTTAGAATCTGTGAGCAGATGACCACATTCCATGAGCAGGTAGTTAAGGTCTCTGAGTGTGACCCCAGGGGCTCTGTGCACAGTATAGCCTTTTGTGCATCTCAGTAGCTAGCTATGGGGGATGGGAGAGAAAAGGGAAACTTGCCCAGGCAGGGCCACCATTCGCCCCTGAAGGCTCTCAAGGCGCCCTGAGCTCGAGGGTGGACGTTCTAGGTATACTGTGTGTGTGAAGTGAAGGTGAGCTCCGTTTTTCTTTCTGGGATTCCCCTTTGAGGTGGGACAGCTGCCTGAGTTTGGTTGCGGGCAGAGCGTCCTTTGCCTTTTCGCGGCTGTGGTGGTGCAGTGGAAAACTCCGACTTGCTCTGCACACTTGGGTGCAAGTCATGTCCATGCCTGACTCCGGCCTCTGGGAACCCATTTTCTCAGGGTAGGGGCATAGCTATCTTCCCTGTGAAACACTGCCTTCCATGTCCTCCCTCTTGAGGATAATTCCAGCTTCTTTTCTGGAAGAGCTAGGAATTCTCAACCATAAAAGGAGCTCTTAAAGTTCTTACACCTAAAGCATGAGAGAGACCTGAGCTTCGGAATAAAAAGCCAGGTTTCCTTCCACAGAGGAAAGGAAGGGGGAAATCGCTTTTCCCTTCTATCTAGTAAGTCTCCAACAGAGGTGGGAACAGAGTATAAGTGACTACGTCAGTAACCTCTCCTGTCCCACAGTGCTGGGTTCCAGATCTGCTCTCTGCAAACCATGGGGGAAACCGGGCAAAATCGTTCTCAAATCATCTCTGCCCCAGGGTTTTCAGCTACAAAATGATGATGATACCAACCTTGCAAAAGTGTTTTCATTGGTAAATGAAACTAGCTATCTGTAAAGCTCCATATTTAGAGTGCTAGTAAATGTATTATTATTTTTTTCTACAGGAGGAATCACCTGCTTGCATGGAAGTAGGAATAGCTGAATTGGGTGGCCTGGATTGCAGAGAAGCAAAGCACTTTGTCAGGTAGGTGGGAAGCAGGCTGGGACTTCTCTGTCTCCTTTATGTTTCTGAGCAGATAAGTGCATGACTCAGGGGGTACTGGGAGGTGGCCCTGTGCTCTCAACATAGTACCCAAACCTGACCAATAATAGAATTGCATAGAGAGTTTAAAAACATTTCTACCTCAGCCACTTACTTTCTTTAGCCACTACTCTGGTTAAGGATCTGATTCAGGAGGGCTTCAGGACATAGGGGGGGGCGGGGAAAATCCCAGGTGATTCTGATGACCAGTAAGGTTTAGAGACTTGTTCTAGAATATATTCCTGCCCAAAAGTCCGATGGTTTGAAACATTTCCAGATTGTCTGAGAGGGGGAGTATAAAATTAGAACTGGGGGTGTCCTAAGTCATCTTAACCACCGTGAAGGAATAACTTTTGTGGACCTGTCTAGATTACATGAACCTTATCACATACATTGTAAAGCCTGCATCTTTATTTCTGTGACAAAATTTTCATCAAGGTAGAGGAGCAAAGCTCACCTGTACCTTGTTCGAGTAATAGTACGATGCTCTGTCCCAAGCACTAACCAAACTGTTCCTTTAACTGGGAATCGTTATTACATTAAAGTAAATTAAAATGATCAGGCATGCTTTTCTCTTCTTCGTAGCCCCTCCTTAGCTTCTGTTATTGAAGGCATATTAATAACTACCCCTCTAGGATGCAACCTCTGAGCATTCTGATGAGAAAGAACATGAGATGATGGGCCCTTAGGACTGTGAGCTGAGAATGTCCGTTAGAATCCTAACATTAAGTCAGCACGTGGAGAGAATGGGAATTAGAATTCTGATGGGAGATGGCTTGAGGGGATCAACCAAATCTAAGATTCTAGTAGTGCTTTATTACATATTACTGTAATTGAAACCTTAATTTTGCAATTTATAATTGAGTTTGGGAGTATTGAAAATTTAGAGAGAGGGAAGAGATGAGAAAGGCTTGGGGAAGCCAGAGGATGTGAGCACAATACAAGCGCAGGGGGAAGATGGAGAGGGATGGAGAGAGAGAGTAAGAAGGTTGTTAAGGGAGAACAATACCCAAGATAACAATTGTCTCCTTCAGCCGTTTGTGGTCCTTACTGGACAATTCCCACCCCCAACTTTCCCCTGCCTCTGGTTACTATTTCACCCTGGTAAAAGGGAGAACTAAACTAGTTTCTTGAGGTAGTCTCAAGATGACTTAAATAGAAGTCTAGGAGATGGCTTAGATTATAGCTGAGAAAATACCTAAATGTATCAGATCCCAGCTTTGTCCTGTATTACGAAGATGCTTTACTGAGGGCCGAGCTCACGGAACTTTTGCAAACAATCTGGAGTTTAGAGGGTGTCCTCATCACTTGTTTTTGAGAGTTTGAATCCTGTCTGTGCTGTTTATTATGTGTGTGTTGCATTTGTTTTTTTGAATTAAGTTCCTGTTGGAGCAAAATTGGCTTATTGCTGTGAAGAGGTTTGATTTTTGGTTCTGCTGCACTTAGAGAAGCAAATGAAACCTAAGAATTAAGCTTCTTGGTTCTATGTGCACTAGATTTATATTATACCTTCTCAGAATGATGAGGCTTTACTGCTAGGGAATAAGTGACTATAAATCCTCCTAACTTGTCATTCCCCCAACTTTAACCTCCACCCCTACTCCCACTGGGTTATTTTGAGGCATTTGAAGTAAATCTCAGATGTCATTTCATTTCTGCCATAAGTATTTCAGCATGTGTCTCTAAAAGATATGGATTCTTTTTAAAAACGTAGCTTCGGTTTGGATTAAGTGACTAGCAAAGTAAAGAGGTATACTTGCAAAACAAAACAGAGCCACAATACCTTAATAGTACTCAAAAATATTGATAAAGATTCCTTGATATGATCAAACATCTAATCAGGTTTAAATTTCCTGCATTTTTGGATTTTGCTGATTAGTTCACTGAGATGTTGCTTAACAAATTCTTTTATTCCCTGTATATCCTGTAAGCTGGATATTAGCTCTAGAAGTTTAATCTGACTTGGCTTGATTTTTTTTGGCAAGACACTTTGTAGGTTATATAATTCCAAGCTTTTATAATTCAATTGGAAAGCATATGATGGTAGCAGGCATTGACTTGAAGATTGTTCATTTTTGACTGCCCCTCAACTTAACTATCAAGCTATATGCACCTTAGACATACCTCATATACATACCCTCTCCTTTGTAACTGATTAGGAAATGGTTACTTGGTTGTAAGCTTGTCTCACAGAAGGTTCCATTAACCTTCAATATATGTAAGTAACCATTTTCTCAATTCCCACCTGTGGTGATATTGCTGGTTGTCTATTCAGCTACCATCGTCTCACCTGTTTAATGCACAGACAGAGCTTACTTCCTGTGAAAGAGTCTGGCTACTTTTTCCAGAGGGCCTGGTTTCTGGGAAACTCTTTCCTTCTTTATGAGGATTGTTGTCATCTTTGGTTTTTTATATGAGGTGTGAGGTTGTTATTTGGTGTTCAGTGGCCATCTTCTGACCATAGGGAGTAAGCTTAAGGATTAACACCAATGTGTCCAGGATGATGGGATGGAAATGTGGGATGAGTCCAGATGCTCAGTAAGTCATGGAGTGACTGGATTAGGCAACCTTGCAAATGCCATGCCTCCAGACTTCTTATGTGAGATTGTTAAAAAAGGTGTATTTAAACCACTTTCAGTTGATCGTTTGAAGCTATAAATAACACACCAAGTATATTCAAATAAATTTCTTTTGTGTTTCTGTTCACTATTTAAAGCCCTGATATGGGGGGAAAGCCCCTATAAACTTTGATCTTGAGTCAAAGTCTTTGTTAACCACACTAACAGAGCTAAAATGATGATACAGATAGCACAAATCATTGAATCATCAAAATTAACTTATTTTGAGGTCATATTTTAAATAAAATCAGTTTTTGATTAGATACAAATTGAAAAAGCACACAGCAACTTAAAAGTAGAGATAGAGGCCTAAACCTTCTGTGTTGGTGATAAGAATTGGAGTGGAAATATTTTCCCAAGTCTCATCCTCAAAGCACATACCCAAGAGTTGACTTTGAGTGTTGGCAACAAAGGGAAACTTTTCTCCTGTTACATTATGCTGGACATAACATTCGTATTAAGTGGGAGAATTGGAATTTCTGAATCTCCTCCTTTGCAAGAAGACAATTCCCAGCATTCAAACTGAATGCACAAAGTTAGCAGGCAGTGATGAGGATTTAATTTGCTAAAAAAGGTATGATGTTTGAAATCTAAGAAGCAGCTATAGAACTGAAAAAAGCAACGGATAGCTGATGATCTGTCCTGTGCTTGTTCCTGGTTCTATTTTTTTTTTTAATTGATAAATAACATGATGCTCTTGCTTGTATTTTGCATTCCCAGACTGTTGGGAGCAAAGTTTTATTGTTTTTCGGTCAGTTGTAGATTGCACCTTTGTCCTTGCAAACAAGGTGATGACAGTGAGTGGTTTCATGAAACCCTTGGTAACAAACCTCCTTTGTGCTGTGTGAAGAAGCCCTGGCTCCTAAGTGGATGACATCAGCAGGCTTCCCACCCATTCCTATGGATCCCTCAAAGTACAGAGACTCATTGTTGATGACTTTCACTCTGAACAGCTGCCGGTCTCACTGGCTTCATTCACTGTGAAGATGGTGATCATACCTCCCAGAATTCAAATAATCTGTTTTCAGACCATGTGTCAGGCCATCTGCCCTTGGATCTGTTTAGGAAAATATGATCACATTAATTATGGCACAACCCTTTCCAATTTCTCTGCCTGCTTGGAGGTTTTCCTCACACATTTCATTGTTTTAGACACGTCTCAGGTGGTGTCCCTTCTTCTTTGCTAAATAAGCAGAATTACCTACGTGTTCAGTGGAAACATCCTCCCATAGGGATCCTGCCTAGAAGGCATTTCAACATGGTCAATACTTATATACAGTAAGGCAGAGCCTACCTCCCTAGGAAAAACTACCTGATCAGAATTCTGAGTAAGTTAAATGTCCATTAGCACAATAAAATTCAAAGCCTTTAAAACTGCATAACGTGATGCATTTAAGCAGGTGAGCATAGCTTATCTTGGAAAACTTACTGAAAGGAAGAAGACAGGGTCAGGGTTCAGCTTTGGAGATAGGTAAGAGCAAAGAGCAACATTTGAGCCCACTGGGGGCAGGCTTGCTGTCTACAAGTGGTGGATCAGGCAGCAGTGCCTGGTGGGTGAGCCAGGCCCATGAAAGGCGCGCAGGAGGTACTTGCCAAACTGCATTGACACGTAACTTTTACTTGAATCTACTGTTTGCTACCGCAGATAAATGCACTTGCAACCATCTTTCTGGTTCAGAGTCTCAAAGCTGGTCTGAAATGCCATAAAGAATGTTTGTACTTAAGGATAGTTTTTCATGGGGGTAGGACTTTGATCTTCTGAAAAATTTTTAATCTGATTATGTAGTCAGAATATTAGAAATAAAGTTTAGAAGAGGACAGACAGTTCTTGGGTGTAAGGAGATTGGTAATGGCTTGTGACAGGTGAATAGATATATTTATCTGGTTCTGTGAGCCTTACCCCTTTTTATAACTTCCAGGTATTTTATAGACACATTTTTCTATTCAGTAGTCAAGCTGTAAACAGACTGAATCTTGATAGTCGTGTCTTTAAAAAAGGGGGGAAAAGAGAAAAGAGAAGCCCTGCCATCATTATCCTAATGGAAATATCTTTTTTGTCTTTGGAAGCACTGGCCCAGAGCTGTGGACCATCACTGGGCCTTCACTCCACTTTCAACCCATCCTGACTAGGGGCTTCCTGTAGGTCTGTCCCTCATATGTAACTGTGGTGCTCTGAGAGGAAACTCTACCCATTGTTTCCTTAACTGAATCCCATGGTTGTTTTTTTTTTTTTTACATAAAATTGTAGGTGCTCAGTAACTGTTTGTTGGGTAAGTAAAACAACAAGTGGTGTTTAGCAATACTGGTGAGTGGTGGAGCTTTTCCTTCACTCTCACAAGTTCCCTGGGCCCAGGATCGAATCTCGCCCATCTAGATGTCTCAGCATACATATGGACACACTAGGTGTTTGTGTCTGAGTAAGCAGAGCACGGACCGCGTTCACGAACACCACGGGAGACACGGAGACTGCGGTGTTGACTTCCCCCCATCACCAGTGTTGCCTGCTGAGCAACAGAAATGTTCTCCCAGGTCCTTTCAAGATCTCACAGGTTCATGGTGATAGGTGGGAAAGGACCAAAGAGATTTTCAAGCCAAACTCTTCCTTTATTGGAAAAGCCCCTGATGCTAGAAAAGATTGAAGGAAAAAGAAGGGGATGGCAGAGATTGAGAGCGTTGGATGGCCTCACCGACTCAGCAGACATCAGTCTGAGCAAACTGTGGGAGACAGTGGAGGACAGAGGAGCCTGGCATGCTGTGGTCCACAGGGCCGCAAAGAGTCGGACGAGACTTAGAGACCAAACAACATCATCTTCATTTCATAAGTGAAAAAAACTGGGTCTGGAGAGGTGGAGCAACTTACACAAGAATCATATATAGCTAGTCTTTGGCAAAACCAGGAAGAATCTGAGTCTCCTTGAAAGTCATTTTTCTTCCAGAAATATTTTAAAGCTTTATGTTAAAGATCCTCATTTCATGGCTATATATATGCCATCAAATAGTTATAACCAATTACTCCTCAAGGAAACTCTAAAAGCTTTTAGCTAATTATTTCCCATTTGACACATTTCAGGATGTCAAATAGTTCTTACATCAAGATAAAATGCATGACAAGTTGAAAAGAAGAGCCATAAAAAGATAGAAAACTTTAAAGGAGTTATCCAAAAACCTGGTAACATGACTCCAATCCTTTGGGTACATTCAAGGTAAAAGGATGGGCCTCTGAGGAGGGCTTAATAAATAGTTCCTGTCTTCCTCACCTGATTCTGAACAAATTGAGAAACAACAGGAAAGGTAGCGGATAGAGGTCAAAATATCACCTTCATTACTGAAAGAAGCTGAGTGGAAAGCAGAACTTAGCGTAGCAGCCAAGTGGGCTGTTAACTGAACCCAATTCAGGACCACCTTCTGGGCAGAACCAGTAATGCCTGAGGGCAGGACCACTGCTCAGAGGAAGAAGGGCCAGGCTAGGCTTTCCCAGTGAGTGAATAGTGCTGGAGAGTGGTGCCAGGGAGATTCCAGGACGTTACAGCTGGTGCTGGATTCATCTATTGCCCATAACAAAAAGGGGGTCGCAGATGGGGAGGGAAAATATGTGATGAGGTTTCTCTGGAGGAAGATAATCTGAAAGCCCCTCCCACTGCAAAGTTGCTTTTTCCTGGAAAAGGCTTCTTTCACAGAGCTTTACATACATCTCGTGCACTTGGAGGGTGCTGGTGGCTGGGGTTTGGCTCCTGCTTGTAAACTAAAAAGGAAAGAATTCTAACAGGGGGAACAAAGGAGAAGTGGCTGGACTGGGTGGGCCAGTGTTGGCAGAGAGAAAGAGAAGTAGGAGGAGCGAGGCAGGGTGGTAGGGGTGAAGAGAGGGAGGGAGACAAGAAACCGTGTCACTGTCCAATAGGGCCACCTAGAGGGGCTCGCAGGCTTTTGAAGGGATAAGCTGGAGTTTTGACCCAGAGCTAAGGAAGTTTTAGCTGATCTAGGAGAAGGCAATGGCACCCCACTCCAGCACTCTTGCCTGGAAAATCCCATGGAGGAGCCTGGTGGGCTGCAGTCCACAGGGGCACTAAGAGTCGGACACGACTGAGCGACTTCACTTTCACTTTTCACTTTCCTGCACTGGAGAAGGAAATGGCAGCCCACTCCAGTGTTCTTGCCTGGAGAATGCCAGGGATGGCGGAGCCTGGTGGGCTGCCGTCTATGGGGTTGCACAGAGTCGGACACGACTGAAGCGACTTAGCGGCAGGGAAGCTCAGGTGAGAAAAGGATGGTGGGTATCTGAAGCTCCCCTTGAGAGCTCCCCACACCACAAAGAGGTAACTTTCAATACACTAGCTTAGCCCCCAAATAGAAAAGCCAGTTAATTAAGAACCCTCACCCCCGTCCTCCTTTACTTTTTACTTTTCCCACTTTGACCCTAGAACAACCATATTTTGTGAAATGGGGCAGATAATTGGAAATAGTAGGTAGAAAAAAGGAAAAGATGGACCTTGCCCCTGTCCCTGGCTTCCTGACTGCACGATGCCCCAGAGAATAAAGGGAAAAGTTTCACTTTTAAATCTGATTCCAGGATTTGATTATCACACAGGATTGGTTCTTCTCACTTATTGAGACTGTCGGAGACTTAAAGTGGCTGTAGGACTTGTTACCTGGGATTGATTTAAAACCAGTCCTAGCATAGGGTTATGGAGGTCTTCATCCAGGGGCAGGGAAAGAACATTCCTTCACTGGAAAATTTTAAAAGTGACAGTGGAAATAAAAAAGTTGCTTTCTCATTTGAGAAGATTAGTTTCTCCTTCAAATTGAACAGCCTGTTGACCTTATTTTGTTGGTTTTTATTTCTCTTGCCCACCAGCATGGGATTGTTTGTGGTGTCTCTACATTTATTAGGGCTTCCCTGGTGGCTCAGATGGTAAAGCGTCTGAATGCAATGCTGGAAACCTGGGTTCAATCCCTGGGTCAGGAAGATCCCCTGGAGAAGGCAATGGCACCCCACTCTAGTACTCTTGACTGGAAAATCCCATGGACGGAAGAGCCTGGTAGGCTACAGTCCATGGGGAAGCAAAGGGTCAGAAATGGCTGAGCGACTTCACTTTCCTTTCCTTTCCTACATTTATTAAACATGCTGCCTAAACCAGTATTTGGGACACTGAGAACACTGGAAACTCCAGCTAACCAAGAGCCCCATCTTCCCCAGGTGGCAGGGCACATGCCCAGCAACATGGGACTACTTCTCTAGCGAGTTATGAACTCAAGCAGGAAAACGATCAATGCGTTAGTCAGTAACAGTGGTCTTTCCATGCTCTCTTCTCTTCAAAGCACTCTGCCAGCAAATAGCACTGCTAATTAAATCTGTTGGTGAGTAAACTTAAAGAAGTATATTAAATGTCTCCCTCCAGTCCTGCCCAAAGCCTGGAAGAGGAGGCCAGCTTGAGTTTTTACCACCATCTCCCAACACCCTTTGTTATTTGATCAGAATAGTTTCCCTCTAAGATATTAATGATTCCTAGGGTTGCTTTCGGAGAAGGCAATGGCACCCCACTCCAGTACTCTTGCCTGGAAAATCCCATGGACGGAGGCGCCTGGTGGGCTGCAGTCCATGGGGTCGCTGAGTCGGACACGACTGAGCGACTTCACTTTCACTTCTCACTTTCATGCATTGGAGAAGGAAATGGCAACCCACTCCAGTGTTCTTGCCTGGAGAATCCCAGGGACGGGGGAGCCTGGGGGGCTGCCGTCTATGGGGTCGCACAGAGTCGGACACGACTGAAGCGACTTAGCAGCAGCAGGGTTGCTTTAAAAAGTTTCTTTATTATACATGAAGTGATTGAAAACTGCGAATCATGAATCTGGCAATCCCCTCTCATGAGCTTAAAGACTGTTCTGATTACGATAATTACATTTTTATGAATATCCTACCTAGACAGTAACAATTTTACTGTGTCAGACTATACCACACAAAGATTTATCAATTTCATCTGCAATGAAAAATAGATCCTAATAGCTCAGTTATATGATAGTCAAACATCAAGATGCAATGTAAGTACTTCAACTGAAAGAATTCTGATCATTATTTAACCTTGAGATGGTGATTAAGGGTGAAGGCTTGTCAGCTTTCATGAATTATTTTTTTCATGATTTTTGCTGTTTTGATTTGATTTTCAAAACTCTGTAATTTAACATTTATTAACATTTGGATTCTACCCCCACCCTCCATGATACGTGGACAAGGCAACAGCAACAAAAGATTTATAGATGACTGATGGTCAAAGAGGATTAGGTAATTGTAAGACATAATTATGTTTCAGGAACACAGTGCCATGCCAACTGGTTTTCTTCTTGCCTAAGTTTCTTCATCCATGATGCAAATAATGGACACAGTGTTCAGGTTTGATGCTATGAATACATATTATTTTAATGTAAGGAAAAAACTGTTCCATTACTACAGATAGTCAACAGTGCTGGTCGAAGTGTACTCTGAGAACCATTAACATCAAGGGTCACCCAGAAGCCAGTTAGAAATGTAAATTCTCCCGCCCCAGATTTATTGAGTCAGCATCTTTGGCTGTGGGGCACAGGACTCTGTCTTAACAAGCTCTCCAGGTGATTCTCTGAGGTTCAAGAACTGCTGCTTTAGCATCTTGTAGCTGTTTCCTTTGACTACAGTGAAACACTGCCAGGTGTGGAGGGGTAATCCCAGCGGCACTGAAAGTGTTCCCTGTTAACTGTGGCCATGTCTGTTCCAGGGGAATGTAAGTGAACAAGCTCTTTTGGTCAAATTCCTCTTAAGTGGGTTTTTTCTTCTCTTCAAATCCCCAGATGTCACAAACCATAGGTTCTTCCCATTACCACTCGTTAGTTCATCCTCCCTGGTAGAGGTATGTTTGTGATCCCTTTCTAATGTCAAAAGCTTTCCGCCACCCTGAACCTCTGCTGATCCTTTCCCTTTGTTATAACCTTTTCCCTACGGTCATCTTAAGTTGCTTAAAAAATTTAACATCCAACATGATGCTGTTTATATTTCTTATGGCAGTAGCTGCACTATATATTTTGATAGCACTATTAGTCAAAACTATTTACCAGAATGCACCAGAAAATGCTATGTGGAAAGGCCACACATTGCAAGCACACTTAATTCAAGAAAATACCGAAGAACATACTTAGTATGAATGCTGATGCAAACTCACCAGGACTGTGCAGGGAAGTCAGTAACAGTTTTTCTTTGACTGAGAGATTAAGTAAATGTATTGCAGAGTTTGGTAATAGATGACAAAGGGGGAGGGAGGAAGGGAAAAAGTTTGAGAGAGAGAATTTTGTAATAAAAAAGTATTTCCAAGACTAATAGTATTCTAATGAATCAACATGCGTGGGGCAGTGTTAAATGGAGTAAATGAGTATGACGAAAGTGAATGGCATCTTATGATTTAATCTTCATATTACTTTATAAAAATACATTCTTATATATATGAGTATATGCTTTTAAAGACCCAAATCTAAATCCTGAATGTGCATCAGAATGACCTTGAAGCTTGTCAGAACTACAGATTTCCGTGCTTGCTATGGCAGCACAAATGCTAATATTCAAGCCTGCAGGGAAAATTAGCATAGCCCCTGTGCAAGGATGACATGAAGATTCATGAAGCATTTCATATTTTTAAAAATTTTTCTGGGTTCCAAGAGACTTTTATTTTGGTAGCCTGGAGTCCAGGAGTCTGTATGTAAAAACCACTCTAGGTGATTCTAGTGCAGGTGGTCCTTAACTTTCATTTTGAGAAACATTGCAAATCTCACTCAGAAAGAGGGAAACCTTTTGATCTGTGATTGTGAGGCAGTAAGGCTTAACCAGTGTCACAGTATCTTTGGATCCCCATGATGCATTGTCAAGCTCTTGACTAGCACATGCTTTCTGTCTAGTTCTAGAGTTATTTGTGCACTTGCCTCCACCCCCAAAAGATTATAAGCTCCCTGAGACACAGGAATTATGTGGTATACTGACATTTGTATCTTCAGCTAGACTCACACCCCGAGTTCTCCTTATTGAGAAGATGCTCAATAATATTTGTCAAATGAAGGAAGACACTAAGGGTTAAAATGCAATTCAATGAGTGTGATTGAAACAGATCCTTCCACCCCCAGCTTTTGAGACCTTAGAGTCAGGTTTCTGTGTCTCAGCCATGCATTTGTTATGTGGGAGGTCAGTTTCTTCTTCCTTCATCGGGCTGCTTTGGGGTAAAATGATGTGATGTATGTGAAAATTCCTTTGAAATTGCAGGGCCACTTGTTTCAGGTTTTTAGAGTATGACTGTCTTTTTTCCCCTCTTTTGAACTGTGGTGTTGGAGAAGACTCTTGAGAGTCCCTTGGACTGCAAGGAGATCCAACCAGTCCATTCTGAAGGAGATCAACCCTGGGATTTCTTTGGAAGGAATGACGCTAAAGCTGAAACTCCAGTACTTTGGCCACCTCAGGCGAAGAGTTGACTTATTGGAAAAGACTCTGATGCTGGGAGGGATTAGGGGCAGGAGGAGAAGGGGACGACCGAGGATGAGATGGCTGGATGGCATCACGGACTCGATGGACGTGAGTCTGAGTGAACTCCGGGAGATGGTGATGAATAGGGAGGCCTGGCGTGCTGCGATTCATAGGGTCACAAAGAGTCGGACACGACTGAGCAACTGAACTGAACTGAAACTTCATTTTCCCTGTGAACAAGTGCAACTTACATGACTGAGGCAAAGAACACAGCATTCACTTCTGGCAATTATGGGAAAGCAAATCCTGTTATTTGAAATTTGAAAGAACCACCTGGCTTTTCCAACTTCAATACTAAAAATTGTAATATAAATAGAATAACTACCTCACAAATAATGGGGAATACAAAGGAAGGGAAATACACTGGGAAGCAAATGAGCTATTCACACTCATGTTTGATTCTGAGACGAGACTTTCAGAATCTGAGTGTAAGGAAGTGATCTCTGAACTTTAGTGGTTCCCCTAAGATCACCTAAAAAGGTAACAGTTGTCTGATAAGATAAGTTGAAAAGTACAAGTATGTAACATCCCTTTCAAAACCTTAAGGTAGAGATTATGATTACTCCTCAAGCTATAAAGAACCAAAGAGTTGAAAGAAACTAGGTCACTTACAAGAGGCGATGTGCCCTGGGTGGTAAAAGCTGGTCCAGGTCTGAAGCAGTTCATAGCCCAAAGAGGAAAACAAGGACAAGGAGTTTTCCATGAGATTATATGTATTCAGTTGAGTCTATGTTGTATTTTGTGTGTGTATGTATTTATTATTTTACTTTAAAAACTTGAAGCATGTTTGATTTACAACATTTTATTCATTTCAGGTGTATGGCATAGTGATTCAGTATTTTTCTGACTATAGTCCATTATAGGTTATTACAAGACGATGGCTGTAATTCCCTGTGTCATAGAGTACATTCTTATTAGCTATTTTATACATAGTAGTTTGTATCTGTTAACCCATACCCCTAATTTGTCCCCTTCCCCTTACCTCTCCCCTTTGGTAACCAAGTTTGTTTTCTATATCTGTGAGTCTGTTTCTGATTTGTATATATATTCATTTGTATTCTTTTTTAGATTCCACATATAAGTGATAATCTTATAGAATATGTTTTTGTATGTCTTTTTCCACTAAGTATAGTAGTTTCTAGGTCCATCCACATTGCTGCGAATGGCAAAATTTCATTCTTTTTTATGGCTGAGTAGTATTCCATTGTGTGTGTGTGTGTGTGTGTGTGTGTGTGTGTAGCACATCTTCTTAATCCAGTCATCTGTTGATGGACTCTTGGGTTGCTCCTATGTCTGGGCTATTATTGTAAATAGAACTGCTTTGAACATTAGGGTGCATATATCTTTTTGAATTAGTGTTTTGTTTTTTTCTGGGTAAATGCTAGGAATGGAATTGCTAGATCATATGGTAGTTCCATTATTAGTTTTTTGAGGAATCTCAAAGGTTTCCTTTTCTCCACATCCCCTCCAACATTTGTTTTTTGTAGACTTTTTGATGATGGCCATTCTGACAGGTGTGAGGTGATATCTCATTGTGGTTTTGATTTGCATTTCTCTAAGAATTAGTCGTGGTGAACTTCTTTTCATGTGCCTGTTAACCATCCATATGTTTTCTTTGGGAAAATATCTATTCAGATCTTCTGCCCATTTTCTGATTGGGTTGTTTTTTTGATATCAAGTTGTATTAGCTGTTTACATATTTTGGATACTAATCCTTTGTTGTTCACATTATTTGCAAATATTTTCTCCCCCCATTCCACAGTTTGTCTCTTCATTATGTCATTTGTTTCCTTACTATGCAAAAGCTTTTAAATTTAATCAGACCTCATTTTTTGTTTTTGCTCTTCTTTCTTTTGCCTTAGGAAACTGATCCAAAAATATTGCTACAACTTATGTCAAAGAGTGCTCTGCCTATGTTCTCTTCTAGGAGTTTTTTGCTTTCCAGTCTTACATTTAGGTCTTAAACAATTTTGAATTTATTGTTTTATTTGGTGTGAGGGAATATTCTAATTTCCTAGTTTTAATCTCACTGTTGGCTGTCCAGTTTTCCCATCACCACTTCTTGAAGAGTTTGTCTTTTCTCC
Source organism: Cephalophus harveyi (assembly GCA_006410635.1). Lineage (NCBI taxonomy): Eukaryota > Metazoa > Chordata > Mammalia > Artiodactyla > Bovidae > Cephalophus > Cephalophus harveyi. The sequence goes on from SJYT01005811.1 coordinate 50,138, forward strand.
AATGTATATTTTTGTTGTAGATTAATTGACCATACGTGCATGGGTTTATTTCTGGGCTCTGTATTGCTCCATTGATCCCTGTGTCTGTTTTTGTGCCAGTACCATACTTTTTAAGTTCCTACAGCTATGTAGTATAGTCTGAAATCTGGGAGAGTTATATCTGCAGCTTTGTTCTTCTTCCTCAAGATTGTTTTTTGAGGTCTTTTGTGGTTTCATATGAATTTTAGGATTATTTGTTCTAATCGAATCATCTGTTGCAGTACAATGACTGAATTATTTTAGAAATAGCTATAGGTCACTGTAATACAGAGGAAGCAAACACTTTTGCTCTCTACTCTTTATCTGGAATTCTCATTTTACTCTTATAGAAAGCCTGTGGCTTAAACTTTTTAAGACAATCACTTTGTTCAAGTTCTATATCAGAACCTGAGGAGGACCATAATGTGAGGACAGATCCAGGTTTTGTGAAGCTGGAAGCTTTAGATAATTTAGGGTGCCCTATTGTTTAAAAAATAAAATAATAATTTTAAACATTTGATACAAAAGTGAGTAATTAGAAGGAATCAATCCTTCCAAGTGGTGGTCACAAAGCTGGAATTTCATTTGTTTCCTAGAAACGTGCCTCTGTAATACTGGAAGCAAAATTTTAAGATAAAGGGATTTGCAATAGAATGTTGATGGGTGGGACATTTCCAAACATTTACCAGTAAGAGAAATACATATATGCTAACTGTAGCTCCAGAGATAGACACTAAGTGCCAAATGCTCAGAGTAGAGAGAAGCAGGGCTGTGGTGAAGACAGCAGAGGAGGGCCACTCTAAAATTATACCTGCAGGAAGCCTTCAGTTACTTGGAATGCTTAGAGAATTGAGTAGACTCTTCAAATTAATCAAAAACAACAACAAAATCCCCTCATTTATTGGCCATCAAAACTTAAAAATAATACAATCTTTTTTTTTTCAATTTCCTTGTAGGTTTAAGAACTTAAAAAAAAAAAAAATTCATGTAATTTACCAGTTGAGTTTAAGGAAAAAAGAACCCAAATAATTACTTAAAGGGGGAAATAATAACGTAGTCATTCTCGCCTTAATAGAGAATCCTCTGTTGCTTGGGTGACTGAAGTAGTGTCCATTCCTGGTGGAAACATGGATGCTGGCCTCCTTAACTGCCTCTGAGATCATTCAACTGGTAGAGTTATGATGGGAACATTAGTTTGATTGTGGTGAAGCTATAAATGCTCAATTAAAATTTATTGAATGAATTAATCAACCAAATCAATGGTTCCAGTCTGGACAAATCAGGACAGTTTCAGAAGCATTTTTATTCCTAAGAATTCTATAATCAAAATTTATCAAGCTCTTGAATGCATTGAAAACTCCTTCCTGAATACGGCCTACGTTTGACAGCAAAAGGATTAGGAAATGGAAGGAAACTTTTACTGAGCGCCTGACATACGCAGGGGCTTCCCTGGTGGCTCAGACGGTCAAGCGTCTGCCTACAATGTGGGAGACCTGGGTCAGGAAGATCCCCGGGAGAAGGAAATGGCAGCCCACTCCAGTACTCTTGCCTGGCAAATTCCATGGATGGAGGAGCCTGGGGGGCTACAGTCCATGGGGTCACAAAGAGTCGGACATGACTGAGTGACTTCATTGACATATGCCAGGTATTTTTGCTGATGTCTGTATATTTCTTTAAGCACTGTAACCATTTTGCAGTGTTGGAAACTAGATCTCAGGGCTAAGTAACTTGTCGGTGGCCTTTCAGGGAGCAAGTGGCAGAGCTAGGATTCAGATCCAGGTTTGTGTCCAAGGTTCATTCTCTTGACTCTGTAACTTGTCCTTTGACCTTTTCTTCCCAGCAAATGTTGAAAGACACACGAAACAGAGACTTTCCAGGCCAGAATATTGAAGTGGGTAGCCTTTCCCTTCTCCAGGGGATCTTCCCAACCCAGGTCTCTGCATTGCAGGCAGATTCTTTACCAGCTGAGCCACCAGGGAAGCCCTTGGCTAAAGGCAGAATTATACAGAAGGGAGTGTGGTGTGGTGCAGAGTTATACTGCTTGGCCATCAGTAGTATGTGACTTGGCGTCTTAAACTATCCATATGTGTAAGTCAGAGGACTAGAGTCGATGACCTCTGAGTGAGGGGACCACATGGCCCAGTGTGCCAAGGCTGCCTCAATTTATACCTGTTGTACAAATATGGGATTTGTACAAAAGCAACTATGATTAGCACTCCCTTCCACTTTCAATAGTGTTCCACTGTGGATCAAAAAGTCTAAGGCTGCCCTATATATGAGGTCTTGATTCTATGATTTCAAATTGAATCTAATAATTTTTTTTGATTACTGAAGCAACAGGAATCTCCATTTCCCAGGCCTGTGAAGTATGAGGGACTGACAGCACCTGAAGTGACCCGTCTAGAGTCTGCTTTACATTTCGGATACAGAAATTCTGCTATAATAATGTATAGTTGTTAATCCCCTTCTGGTCAGTTTGGTTTCAGTTAATTTGGGATTATTATATAAATATTTACTTCGACTAATAGTGGCTACCACTTATTGAGTACTTAGAATAAGTCAGGCTAAGTACATGGTCTCATTTAATGCATTTATTAATATTATAAGATAGTTTCTCACTTTCTAGATAAGGAAACTGAAACTTAGAGCAATTAAGTGACTTGAAGGAAGAGATGAAAGCAGATTGTCCTAATCTCTTAACCATTATACTATATTAAAGTGTGTATATAAACACACAGCAGATAATTTAAAAAATGTCAAAGTTGGAGACAAGATGGCAGGTAGAAGGACTTGAGTTCACCTTCTCTCATGATAACACCAAAATCACAACTGGCTGCTGAACAACCACTGACAAAAAAAGATTCAAACCTACTAAAAAAAACATTCTACCCCAAAGAACCCACAAGATGGTAGGGGGGTACTTTTGTGATACAGTCAAATCCCATATTTGCCAAGTGGGTGATCTACAAACTGTAAAATAATTATATTGCTGAGGATCTCCCACAGGAGTGAGAGTTCTGAGTGTCAGGCTCCCCAGCCTAGAGGCCTGGCACTGGAAAGAGGAGCCCCAGGAGCACTTGGCTTTGAAATAGGCTAGGCTTGAGTGCAGAAGCTCCACAGGACTGAGGGAAACAGAGATTCTACTTAGAGGGCTCACACAAGCATTCACTCTGGGACCCGGGGCAAAGCAATGACCCCATAGAAGCCTGGGCCCGACCTACTTGTGAGTCTCCTGAGGAGGCAGCAGTCAGCTGTGGTTTTCTGCGGAGGCAAGGACACTTGCGGCAGATGTGCCAGGGAATGCTCATCTGCATGAATTCTCCTGGAGGTTGCCATTTTGGCACTGAGATCTGGTCCCACCCAACAGCCTGCAAGCTCCAATGCTGGGATACCTCATGCTAAACAACCAACAGGGCTGGAACACAGCCCCACCCATCAGCAGACAGGCTGCCTGAAGTCATCCTGAGCCAACAGCTGCCAATAAACACACCCCTTAACATGGCCCTGCCCATCAGAGTGACAAGACCCCGTTCTACCCACCAGTGGACAGGCACCAGTCCCTCCCACCAGGAAGCTCGCACAAACCCCTGGACCAAATTCACCCATAAGAGGGCAGACTCCAGAACTAAAAAGAATGACAATTCTGTAGCATGAGGAATGGAGACCACAGACACAGAAAGTTAGGCAAAATGACACAGTAGAGAAATATGTTCTAGATGAAGGAACAAGATAAAACCCCAGAAGAACAACTAAGTGAACTGGAAACAGGCGATCTACCTGAAAAAGAATTCAGAGTATTGACAGTAAAGATCACCCAAGATCTCGGAAAAAGAAGGGAGGCACAGACCAAGAGGACACCAGAAATGTTAAATGAAGAGCTAGAAGATTTAAAGAACAAACAGAGATGAACAATACAATAACTGAAATGAAAATTACACTGGAAGGAATCAATAACAGAATAAATGAGCAGAAGAATGAATAAGTGAGCTGGAAGATCAGTGGAAATCACAGCAGGGGAACAAAATAAGGAAAAAAGAATGAAGAAAAGTGAGGACAATCTGAGACGTCTGGGACAACATTAAATATAGCAGTATTCACATTATGGGGGCCCCAGGAGGAAAAGAGAAAGAGAAAGGGCCTGAGAAAATATTTGAAAAAGATAATAGTCGAAAACTTCCCTAACAGGAGAAAGGAAATAGTCACTCAAGTCCAGGAAGCCCTGAGAGTTCCATACAGGATAAACCCAAGGAGGAGTATACTGAGATACATATTAATCAAATTGACCAAAGTTAAAGACAAAGATAAAATATTAAAAGTGACAAAGGAAAAGCAAAAAATAATATACAAAGTAATCTCCATAAGGTTATCAGCTGATTTCCAGGAGAAATTCTGCAGGCAAGAAGGGAGTGGCTAGATATATTTAAAGTGATGAAAGGGAAAAACCTACAGTCAAGAATACTCCACTTATCAAGACTCTTGTACAGATTTGACAGAGAAAATCAAAAGCTTTACAAACAAGCAAAAGCTAAGAGAATTCAGCACCATCAAACCAGCTTCACAACAAATGCTAAAGAAACTTCTCTAAAAACCTTGCTGATATCAAGTGTTTATAAAGACATGGAGCAAGAGGATGTCACATGCAGTGCAGCACAGTAGAAATCAGGGCATCACCTATTAAAACTGACCAGTCAATTCTATTCCTACACACTTATGGACACTAGCAAAATTCTTGCACATGTACACCAGGAGATGAGAATACAGATTATAACAGCATTATTTGTAATAAATAAAAAGACAAAAACCTGAAATTTCCATTAACAGTGAAATAAACAAAATGTGATATAATTTTAGCGTGGACTACCAAATAGCTGTGGACAGCAAGTAGCATGAACAAGTCTCAGTAATACTGAGGGGGGATAAAGTACGTCCCTGAAAAATATATTCCAGCAGTCAGGAAAAGATGAGATTTTGAAAACTGAAGAGTAAGTTAGACAAAGAGAAGAAAGGACATTGCGGTCATGGAGACAAGGAACAGCAAGACCCGTTTAGGAACTGCAGGTGCATGACACCTCCTCTGACGCGTGTGTCCCCAACACGGAATTCTGATATACCTGAATTCACTTCTGGATACTTTTGAGCCATGAGAAATTCTGTAAGTGAATGAACTGCTTCTTAGGAATAGTTGTAGGAGAAGAGTGAGGTTGGAAAGTTAATAAAAGATAAAGCAGTTAGAAAAGAAATAGAGATGATTACAATTAATTCCTCTCTAGGAAGCCAGGTGAAGGAAATTAAACCTTGTGGTTCTGCCTGCCCTCCCGTAGCATCCTGAAGAGGAACAGAGCAAAGGTCAATGTCAGTCACGCTTCAGCGTCAAGATTATCAAGATTAAAGGAAGCTACACTAACCTGGGGCTTCCCTAGTGGCTCAGATGGTAAAGAATCCACCTGCAATGCAGGAGACCCGGATTCCATCCCTGGCTTGGGAAGATCCCCTGGAGGAGGAAATGGCAACCCACTCCAGTATTCTTGCATGGAGAATTCCACGGACAGAGGGGCCCGTACAGTCCATGGGGTCGCAAAGAGTCGGATATGACTGCGTGACTAACACACACACTAACCTGAAGATTGGGAAGCTATACTAACCTGGAGACTGAAGAGAGATTTTAAAAGTCAAAGACATCTAAAGCTTTTCTCTGTGCTTTTTCCACCTCAAGCACTTAAATTATGGTGTCTGAGATCACAATGGGAATGATCAATAGTGTTTTTAAAAGAAAATATTTGTGTCCAGAAAGAAAAGTAGAGCTTAGTACTCAATTTATTGAAGCTATAAACTCAGAAACTCAGTTTTTATGACTACTTAAATTCAGTTTGCAAATCTTGCTTCTTTTTTTCCCCTAAGAAATAGCATAATTGTCCAAAAACAAACAAAAAACAAACAAAAACCCTATTGGGCCTCCTAAATTTCCACTGGCCTTTCCTTATTTATCAGTGTCAGTGATAATCTTTGTAATTACATCTTCCATTCCTTCCACCACCCATCATTTACCTCAGAGTAGAGGCATTTGCCTCAGGTAAACAGACAACAAATTTTGACTAAGATGCAAGTTCTCAGGAAATACAACCAGATTAGAAAGTGGATTGCACTAAATATTTACTTACTCTCTGGACCGTCTTCTTTTATCAGTTTGTCTTTCTTTACAGAGTATAAAGCAGATATTACACTTGTTTTTTCACTTATATTTACATAGACAGTACTTAAAATAAAACCCACCAGATGACAGTCTTATCATTCTGCTTTTATTTATTGTCTGGCTAATTTACAAAGACGCAGATATGTAGGGTAGGTCCTACCCTACCATATAAGCGATCCTGATGACACAGGTATCAAAATGTGCATGTTTACATAGTGCAGTGGTATGAAAAACATTTTCTTGAAAACATTTACAGTCCCTCACTATAAATAGGGAGAAATTAATTTCATCATGCCAGAAAATTCGGGGCACTTTAACAGTCATCACATTTCTGCTACTAAAATAACAAAATTGGTATTACAAGTTAAAATATAAAGGCCTAACAGTTTTTACAAATATGCAAATAATCTGCTACTTAGACATAAAAAGTCAATTTCTCTCAAATCACCAAGTAAGGCACCATTGGATTAAACATTTTTCTTGGTTTTTACTAAATAAAATGCATACTGAAATAAATACTGAACACTGAACTTTAATACTGTAATACATTTCCATATAAAATGACATGTAAATGTTAAAATACTGTATTGCATCTTGAATACATTTATCTGGAAATTTTATGGGAAAAAAACATATGTAAGCTCTGTTTCAGGGAAGGACGTATTAATTTCTGTTATCTGTTACAGTTAAAGATTTTAGCATAGAATTTACTCAAAGTTTTGGACACAATTAGGTTTCTAAATTTCAAAGAAAGGGTGTACATGTATTAATGGAATATTCACTTAAAAATACATTTAAAAACATCTCTATCCTGGATGAATAGCAACTCTGAGCTGTGACCCTGTTTCACACTTTAGGATGGTACCTGCAAAGTTGGAATATATAAAGAAATTGGCTATTCTTACTACCCCTTACAAAATCCAGACCCATTTTTTTAGAGTCAGACTTTTCTCTGCCATATTTGCTAGGAGAGTTCAACTCCATCTTTTCTGAAGTGGGTCAACACGTTTTTATCAGGGATTTTTACCAACTATTGATATCTGATCAAAGAATTCAAAATAAAATGATGCCATATTATCAAAATATTAGGGATTAAAAGCTTTTTTCTGAAAATACTTTACCAAGTTTGTTACACCTTGATTTTTGTTATTCCTTGATTTTCTTTGGGTAAAGGGCCCCAAGTGAATGTATGAAAGACAAACGGAATGGTAGAGGAGAAGTGGGGAAAAACCCCAAGTTTTCTAATCTATTAATAAGCCCAGGGCTTTGGCAAGGAAAGTTATAAAAATACAATATACTCAAATGGGCAACTTCATAATTTATTAGACATCCCATTTATTAGAATTCTAAGTTTTTTTGATTTTATAAAAATGAAACAATTATTCTATAAATATGAATGCTTCTTTCAAATTTTTCTTTGGATTGATTTCTTGTTAGCATCTCCCAGGAATACATGAACAATACACTGAAACCATGATACAGAGTTTAGGTAGATATACATATACATATATAGCTGTGAACTTTTAAAAAATAAGTAATGGTAATTTTAAACATAATCAACTATATAAAACATCTAAATGGAAATAATTTTTTCCAAGTCTATAGCTAGATTTAAAAGTCCCAGTAAAGTTTTGTAAACAAAATCATACAAAAAAGGCAAGGCTGGCTCATCCCTATGGTCCTCTGGGGGAGCTTTATTTGCATAGATCCAAGGCAAATGATTCTCCCAGATAGATTCAAAACAAGTTCCCTCCAATTTCCAGCAGCAATTTCTTTCTCTTAACCCCATAAGCATCAGATTTCGAATTTTAGAGTTTTGCCAAGCAATTAAAATCTGTTCCCTTCTTCCACATTTCTGATATGCTACCTTTCCCTGACTTTCCCCCACAGCTATGGAATCTATGAGCCTCCTGCCCTAAGGAACAAGCTGGGCTGGAGAGGAGTGGAGCCACTTGAAATGCATAAGGCAGGAGGCCAACCAACAGGTGAGCTCAAGGAAGCTGGTTCTCAGCTAGAGAGCCCTGACTGGCTTTCAGTTTCTTTTCAATGGCTTTTATTCCACATGACTGTAAACCCTTTTAGATCAATTTCTGACCTTGGTACTGTGACGCAACACTTGTATACAGATTTCAAGGGAAGAGGGAAAATAAGGGAGCAAAATCTAAGGAAAACTATTTGCCAAACAAGGGTCCTAGCTACCTCTTGAATTGCTATAGCTCATCTGGCCTTTTCTGTTTTTGAAACAAGAGGTGTTTGCACTAGGCTCTATCTTATAGATCTGTCCAACATGGTAGCCACCAACCATGTGTGGCTACTGAGCACTTGAAATGTGACACGTCCAAATGGAGATGTGTTTCAAGTGTAAAGTACACACTGGAGTTTGAAGACTTAGTACCAAAAATATATATATATATAAAATATCTCATTAAAATTGTTATACTGACTGCAAGTTGAAATGATTTTTGGATATTAGGGTTAAATAAAATATATTAAAATTAATTTCACCTATTTTCCTGTTTTATGTTGCTACTAGAAATTTTAAAATTGTATACCTGGTTCACATTATATTTCTATTGAACACCTCTGTCCCAGGGCTTACCTCAGATAGCCCAAGACTGGACATCTTGTAACTGCAAATATTTTATGTGAGCAACTTGTTTAGGTGGTCTGTGGTTCATGGAAACAGACAGGAGGCCAAACATGCAAAAAAGGCATGGAAACAAACAACTCTCAGGGACCTTAATATTGTGGTTTGTAGCAAAAAAGCAGTGAATGTTTGAATTTGGTTGGTTGAAAGCTGGGACACAATTTCATCGCTGCCTACTTGTCACAAATGCCTGTTGATCCCCAAAGCAGCCAACAGGCTGTAGCTGAAGCAAGCAATAGCTTTAAGGATATACACAATATAAAAAGCGAGGTGCAGATCTTTACTGCATACGCACCCTACACACACACATTCCCACGTCACCTCCCGTCTTCCCTATTGCCATTATGAAGGGAACAAGGGAGGACAGAGGAGGAGGGTGTGCGACTTGGACAGCAATGACAGAAGGAGCTCTGGGGCGTGAGTGTAGGAGAGCAGGCGAGGATCACCTAGGGATGGGAGGCAGGGGCGGAGCACCCCTCTCTCTTCGGTTAGATCCACCTTGATGAAAAATTAGACAAAATACAAATTTTGGTTAGAAAACTTATGTTGGCACTGTAAAACTCAAGAATGGCTGCAAAAGTACCCACTACTGCCCGCCTACCCATGATCAAGGCTGTAAACAACGAGCGCACATGCATGAGAAATGAAAGGGAGATGCGGGTAAGGACCTGAACAAATTTTACTAGAGAAGGAGGACCTGCCACTGAACTTGTGGGAAGTTAAAGTTCTTTAAAAATTACTTTTTTTCCTCATCACAAACTTAGTATATGTAATTATACATATATATATTATAGATTGAGAAAATATGGATGAGACAAACAAAAATTCATTAATGCTTGTACCACCTGGAGATAACCTATAATGATATGTGTATATCTGTTCTTTTTCCTTCCAAAAGCAGAATCATTTGAACATTTTTCAGTCATTCTTTATAAATACAATTATTAATGACATATTGCATTTTATTATGCTGCTGCTAAGTTGCTTCAGCCATGTCCGACTCTGTGCGACCCCATAGACGGCAGCCCACCAGGCTCCCCTGTCCCTGGGATTCTCCAGGCAAGAACACTGGAGTGGGTTGCCATTTCCTTCTCCAATGCATGCAAGTGAAAAGTGAAAGTGAAGTTGCTCAGTCATGTCCGACTAGTAGTGACCTCATGGACTGCAGCCCACCAGGCTCCTCCATCCGTGGGATTTTCTAGGCAAGAGTACTGGAGTGGGGTGCCATTGCCTTCTCCACAGCATTTTATTATAGAAGTATACTACAGTTAATCTAATCAGTTCCCTTTTGTTGGACATTCAGTTATCTTCTCCATTTCTAAATACTGCTTTTTTGATAGCAGCCATCCTAATGAATGTAAAGTGTATTTCATTGTACTTTGATTTGTGCTTTCTTAACGGTTAGTGGTGGGATGACTTCAAGATGGTGGAGTAGACAGACGTGTGCTCATCTTCTCCTGCAAGAGCTCCAAAATTACAACTCACTGCTGAATAACCATTGACAGGAGAATGTTGGATCCCCCCCAAAAAAGTTACTTCAGTATTCTTGCCATGATAACCCCATGAACAGTATGAAAAGGAAAAGATAGTACACTGAAAGATGAACTCCCCAGGTTGGTAGGTGCCCAATATGCTACTGGAGATCAGTGGAGAAATAACTCCAGAAAGAATGAAGGGATGGAGCCAAAGCAAAAGCAACACCCAGCTGTGGATGTGATTGATGATGGAAATAAAGTCCGATGCTGTCAAGAGCAATGTTGCATAGGAACATGGAATGTTAGGTCCATGAATCAAGGTAAATTGGAAGTGGTCAAACAAGAGATGGCAAGAGTGAATGTCAACATTTTAGGAATCAGTGAACTAAAATGGACTGGAATGGGTGAATTTAACTCAGGTGATCATTATATCTACTACTGTGGGCAAGAATCCCTTAGAAGAAATGGAACAGCCATCATAGTCAACAAGAGAGTCCGAAATGCAGTACTTGGATGCAATCTCAAATATGACAGAATGTATCTCGGTTCATTTCCAAGGCAAACCATTCAATATCACAGTAATCCAAGTCTATGCCCCAACCAGTAATGCTGAAGAAGCTGAAGTGGAACAGCTCTATGAAGACCTACAAGATTTTCTAGAACTCACAGCTCTATGAAGACCTACAAGACTTTCTAGAACTAACACCCAAAAAAGATGTACTTTTCATTATAGGGGATTAGAATGCAAAAGTAGGAAGTCAAGAGTAACAGGAGTGAGTAACAGGCAAATTTGGCCTTGGAGTATAAAACAAAGCAGGGCAAAGGCTAATAGAGTTTTGCCAAGAGAATGCACTGGTCATAGCAAACACCCTCTTTCAACAACACAAGAGAAGACTCTACACATGGACATCACCAGATGGTCAATACTTCAATACTGAAATCAGATTGATTACATTCTTTGCAGCCAAAGATGAAGAAGCTCTATACAGTCAGCAAAAACAAGACCGGGACCTGACTGTGGCTCAGATCACGAACTCCTTATTGCCAAATTCAGACTTAAATTGAAGAAAGTAGGGAAAACCACCAGACCATTCAGGTATGACCTAAATCAAATCCCTTACAATTATACAGTGGAAGTGACAAATAAATTCAAGGGATTAGATCTGATAGAGTGCCTGAAGAACTATGGATGAGGTTTGTGACATTGTACAGGAGGCAGTGATCAAGACCATCACCAAGAAAAAGAAATGCAAAAAGGCAAAAGGTTGTTTGAGGAGGCCTTACAAATAGCTGAGAAAAGAAGAAGAGCAAAAGGCAAAGGAGAAAAGGAACAATATACCCATTTGAATGCAGAGTTCCAAAGAACAGCAAGGAGAGAGAGGAAAGTCTTCATAAGTGAGCAATGCAAAGAAATAGAGGAAAAACAATAGAATGGGGAAGACTAGAGAGCTCTTCAAGAAAATTAGAGATACCAAGGGAACATTTCATGCAAAGATGAGCACAATAAAGGACAGAAATGGTACAGACCAAACAGAAGCAGAAGATCTTAAGAAGAGGTGGCAAGAATACACAGAAGAACTATACAAAAAAGATCTTCATGACCCAGATAACCATGATGGTGTGATCACTCATCTACAGCCAGACATCCTGGTATGTGAAGTCTAGTGGGCCTTAGGAAGCATCACTGTGAACAAAGCTAGTGGAGGTGATGGAATTCCAGTTGAGCTATTTCAAATCCTAAAAGACGATGCTGTGAAAGTGCTGCACTCAATATGCCAGCAAATTTGGAAAACTCAGCAGTGACCATAGGACTGGAAAAGGTCAGTTTTCATTCCAATCCCAAAGAAAGACAATGCCAAAGAATGCTCAAATGCACAAATGCACTCATTTCACATGCTAGCAAAGTAATGCTCAAAATTCTCCAAGCCAGGCTTCAACAGTATGTGAACTGTGAACTTCCAGATGTTCAAGCTGGATTTAGCAAAGGCAGAGGAACCAGAGATCAAATTGCCAACATCTGCTGGATCATTGAATAAGCAAGAGAGTTCCAGAAAAACATCTACTTCTGCTTAATTGACTCTGCCAAAGCCTTTGACTGTGTGGATCATAACAAACTCTGGAAAATTCTGAAAGAGATGGGAATACCAGACTACCTGACCTGCCTCCTGGGAAATCTGTGTGCAGGTCAAGAAGTAACAGTTAGAACTGGACATGGAAAAACAGACTGGTTCCAAATTGGGAAAGGAGTATGTCAAGGCTGTATATTGTTACCCTGCTTATTTAACTTACATGCAGAATACACCATGAGAAATGCTGGACTGGATGAAACACAAGCTGGAATCAAGATTGCCGGCAGAAATATCAATAACCTCAGATATGCAGATGATACCACCCTTATGGCAGAAAAATGAAGAACTAAGAGCCTCTTGATGAAAGTGAAAGAGGAGAGTGAAAAAGTTGGCTTAAAACTCAACATTCAGAAAAGTAAGATCATGGCATCTGGTCCTATCACCGCATGGCAAATAGATGGGGAAATCATGGAAACAGTGAGAGACTTTATTTTGGGGGGCTCCAAAGTCACTGCAGATGGTGACTGCAGCCACAAAATTAAAAGATGTTTGCTCCTTGGAAGAAAAGCTACAATCAACCTAGACAGCATATTAAAAAGCAGAGATATTACTTTGCCAACAAAGGTCCGTCTAGTCAAAGCTATGATTTTTCCAGTAGTCATGTATGGATGTGAGAGTTGGATTATAAAGAAAGCTGAGCACCGAAGAATTGATGCTTTGAACTGTGGTGTTGGAGAAGACTCTTGAGAGTCCCTTGGACTGCAAGGAGATCCAACCAGTCAATCCTAAAGGAAATCAGTCCTGAATATTTATTGGAAGGACTGATGTTAAAGCTGAAACTCCAATACTTTGGCCACCTGATGTGAAGAACTGACTCACTGAAAAGACCCTGATGCTGGGAAAGATTGAAGGCAGGAGGAGAAGGGGACGACAGAGGATGAGATGGTTGGTTGGCATCACTGACTATGGACATGAGTTTGGGTAAGCTTCGGGAGTTGATGATGGACAGGGAAGCCTGGCATACTGCAGTCCATGCGGTCACAAAGAGTCGGATGCAACTGAGAGACTGAACTGAACTGAATGATTAGTGATGTTGAGCATCTTTTCATATGCTTATTAGCAATCTGTATATCTTCTTTCAAGAAATATCTATTCAAATATTCAACTCATTTTAAAAATTGGGTTTTGTTGAGTTGTAGGAATTCTTTATATATTCTAGATATTAATCTTTTATCAGATATATGATTTGCAAATATTTTATCTCATTTCATGGGTTGTCTCTTCTCTGTCTTGATGGTGTTCTTTTAAAAACTATGCATATCTGTATGCATAGTTTTTAAAAGAACACCAAGTTCCCTGGTGGCTCAGATGGTAAAGTGTCTGCCCACAATGCGGAAGACCAGGGTTCGATTCCTGGGTTGGGAAGATCCCCTGGAGAAGGAAATGGCAACCCACTCCAGTATTCTTGCCTGGAAAATTCCAGGACTGAGGAGCCTGGTAGGCTACAGTTTATGGGGTTGCAAAGAGTCGGACACGACTGAGCAACTTTACTTCATGCATATCTGTGGGCTATTAGCACATCATAACTTGGTTTAAAATCCATTCAGAACTAAAAAGTTCATTTGTCCCATACACATTTTTTTTGAGGATCTTACAGGTGTCAGACATAAAGCCAGGTGCTCAGATGCTGTGTGAAGGCCAATCAGGGACTCGTGTCAATTAGGTAGGTCTGCTATGGCCACTGTTTTTAGACTCTGGTGGGCTGGCACTGACAGATTCCTCAGCAGGCAGCTACTTTTCTGACAGAAACCAAAATAGTCCACTGAGGCATTTCTGAGTTAGGACAAATCTCTGACCAAGGGGAGGAGTTAGAGGAAAACACTGGCAGTACGTTACCTCACCTCTTCCTCTTTTTATCCCAACCAGGTCTTTTTGGGGGCAGGAACCTGAAGAAAGACTGCCTAGATCTAAGCCAGCCATCTGTCACGAAGCCCTGACCATCAATTGAAAACACCACAAATGGTTAGCACATCAAGGGCTGGCCTTGTGCAGAGCTGCAAGTAGGCTGTGCTATTTAGGGCTGTCTGGGTGCCCTACCAGGGCAGCTCTGCTTGGAGGCAGAGGCAGGTTCAGGAGCAGGGTAAAACCACTCTACAACACTTTGTGTTAGAGACGTGATCAGTTATATTATAAAATATTAAACATGCTTAATGCTAGAAATATTAAAGGTACAAGAACATTTTTGGAGAGCTGTGGAAATTAATTCACCAATTTAAGACATATTTTTAAATGCCTACTGTATTTCAAGCTCTGTGTCACTTGCGGAAGATGCAGTAGTGAGCAGGGACATAGTTCCAGTCTTCAAGTTGCAGATAGTCATGAAGACAGGAGGTTCGGGGAAGGAATGTGTTCAGCTATTAAATAAAAAATCTAGAGGGGCTAGGGAGGATGGTTCTGTTACTGACTTAAATATATAAATAGCACAGATAGGGTGGAGTGAGGAGAGAGCAAACTCAAGAATATTTGTCACATGTGAAGACTTTTTCGCCAAAAATTTCAACCACCAACTCCTGCCTGATAATTTTACTACAGTCATGCCTCTTTTATTAGGCATTATCTAGAATTCAGTATTCCACATAACTTTTTCTAGGAGTTAAACTGGTCTTTTCAGTAAAATATTCTGTTTACTTTTGGCATTTTTTTCTCAGGGGAAAATGTTCTAAAATATTTTCTAATTCTTTGAGTTCTTCAACAGAGGCACAAGGCAAAATTTGTCCGTTTTTAATAACCCACTAGACGTACCTGGTATTGTCTGGTGATACCTAGCACAGCTGTGTCCCTAGCTCCTCTTTGACCCAAGACTGCCACCTATCATCTCCCCAAAGTCAGTGATTTTGCTTCTAACCAACCTTGACTTCAGCTGATACTAATCTGCTCTAAGGCTGGGAACCAACCAACCCCAAATTAAGAACTATGTATTAAGAAAGAGTCAAAAAAAAACACCAACAAAAGAGTTGGTAGGCTCAGAGTATGTGAAGGAGTTCTGCTGGACAGTGAGCACAAGGGTAGGGATATGTGACAGCTGTTTGACATGCTCATACACTTTTTCTCCACACATTTGTGGCTTGGGAGTTTGGTTCTGAAGCTAACATAAGACAGAGCCCCATCAAAGATATATGTATATTTCATGTTAATTCTTCCTTGGCTGTATACATTTTTTGTTTAAAAAAAAAATCTAAATGTCCAATAATGGTAAACTAAATTATTATATGCTGACTTGATGGAATCCTGTAAAATAAAAACCAAGGGATAAAATAGGGAAGTATTTACTTAGCAATGTTATATAAATCTCATCACCCAAAACCCATATTCTATAACTATATAATCAAAATTAGATAAAAATTAAAGAGAACCTGGTAAAATGAAAATATCTGTTATGCAGAGAGATTATAGGCATACTTAAAATTTTCATGTAATGCTCTGTAAATTTATATTTAAAAGATCAAAATAGTTACAGTGAATTTTTTTTAATAACTAATGAGACATTCTGCCAGTCTCAAAACTAGTAGGAGTAGAAGAGATTCTAATTATGCCATCTTTAGGAAGATCAAAATGGGGAAAGACTGTCCATATAAGCAAAATAATAAAATTTAACTTACTGGCAAACTAAAGGTATTTTGAACTTATAATGACACATTAAAATAATCGCTTCTCATATGCATTCTGGATGTCTCCATTTTCCTCAATGAATGTAGGAAAGTTTACTAGAATTTAAATGGTTCCAAATCCAGGAGTAAGTTCTCTGAAATCTCCCCACTCCAGACAAGAGACCTGGATTTCCTACACAACCCTCAGTTGTGTATGGCCCAGGCTACTCAAGTATGAAGCCATCTAAAAGCCCTTGTAGAAATACTCACTCCGGCTTTCATTTCTCGCCAGTTTACTGGGATAACTTTTGGTTGTTGGTACATATGGCTCTGGAGGTGGCAAATCAGAAATCGGATGGAAGTAGAATCTGCTTTCCCACTCATCTGAGGGAGAGAAACAAACAGTATCTTCAGTAACAGACAATCTGCTCTGAAGATTAATACAATGAAAGATACAGAATGAAATAGAACAGCAGAGATCACATCTGGTTTTACATCTAGAAGTTTAGAGAAAAGCCCAAAATGCTACCAATGTCACTGATTACCACAGTGATAAAATGTACTGGTCTGTGAATCAAACCAAAGACAGATCCAAGTGACTTTAACTAGAGTGACTAAGACTCAGCCAGTTCCTCTCAGGAGATGGGGGCTGGGGTTTGGGATACTTTTTCTTAATTATTCCTCTACCAGTAGAAAGAGTAACTGATAATAATGGCAGGGATAAACTGCTCAATACCTGCAGGCCATTAGGCCTCAAACCCATAGCAAACTGTTCAGAAAGGTAGGTAATAAGAAAGCAAGCTACAAAAATGGTTCTTTTCAGAATTCTAGAATCTTTGGAAAGGTAACCAAAATGAGACTCAAACAAGGAACAGAGAATAATGATCTGCCTTTTTGCAAGGAAAAGGTGATTACTGTTTTTCATTTGAAATCATAGTGGGCCCTAGATGCTTAGATTAGTGCTGTGCAATGTGGTAACAATGGAGGTCACACAAACAAATGTTCATGCAAACATACAAATACCCCTGCCACTCAATTGCTGCCCCATTATAGCTTCCCAGGAGCTGGGACCACATCTTACCTTCACATGAAGAATCTTGGAAGCCATTTCTAATTGATGTTGATGGTGGAGGTGGGGGAGGTGCCCCAGTGCCAGGCCTTTCGGGAGGAAGAGGAGGCCGGGGCCCACTTCTAGGGCTAGAATCTATTCCACTCCTGGACGGCAACTGAGGGGTGGCAGGCAGGGCCCGAGATGTGCTGCCATTTCTGTTCATTGGAGGTGGTGGTGGGAGAGGGCCTGGAGCCAAAGAAAAATAACATTTAGTGCTATACTTTACATACTATGTTACTATTATCATCAACATGTAGTTACTGAGTCCCTGCTGGATACATGCCCTTTTACTTGAGAAAATAGAGAAATGGTGGAGACTTCCTAGGAGCTTTAGCCAAGAAATGAGGCACATATAAACACAAAAATGCACAAATGTACACACATGTGGAACAAATGCACACTGATGGCTAACTGGCTCTTTGGCTTTGAGTCAGTATTGAGATTGGAGATGATGTAGTTGAGAACAGGTAATCATTTGTTTATACTGACAACTGTGTACTTTAAAAACATTTAAAATTCCTTATAAACAGCTATTGAACTAGTTTCTGTGACATACTACTTATTAAGTAAATGTTTTAAAAATAAGATAGTTATGAACTTATTTGAGGTCTCCAGAGGAATCAACTTTTTAAATGCAGAGTATTATTGCTAATTATGCAAGCATGTTTCTGTGATGCATATGATCTATTTCTAGACAGAAGAGGGATCAGAAAACCAAATATCAGTCATCCTGAGATGAGCAGGAGTTCCTTCTTGGTTCTTCCTCTTAATCTGGGGAGGCAGATTAACACAGGGAGTGACAGTCAGCTAATCAATGTGCATGGTTATAAATGCTACTGCAGGACACTGACCCCACACAGGCTGATTATCCTATGGAACTTGATTTCCTGTCTACAAAAGAGCACCTTTCTCACTGCACTGTTGCCAGAAATAGTCAAAAAGCACACAAAAGGAACTTGAGCATTTCTCATGCAAATCAAAATGGCCGTAGTAGTTATGCCTGATTTTCCGCACTGTGTTCCACTAGCATGATGCTGACATTTTATGTAAACACAACATCTTATGGTGCTATAAGTATAAATATCTTTTGTTAACTACAGATTCAAAATCCAACTAGAGGACCTTATACTGAATGACCCACCCATGGAAGATATTCCTGCCTGGAAGTCTTGGCTCAGATCCTTAATGGAGGTGGGAGGCACACCCAGCACTGGTTCATCTCAAGGAGTCTTCAGTGCCCCACCTGGCAGGGTTTATTTATTGCCCCATCTGCTTCTCAAAGCTGGAGTCCCAGTCAGTATAAGTAGATTAATTGGGGGAAGAACTGGCTCATATGCTGTGGGCTTAAAGGCAGTGGTAGTACTACCTCATACTGTCACTATGTGCAAACTAGACTTCCAGTACTCTGGGGCCTGGTACTGCGCAACCTCATCAACCCCAGCATCTCTCTTTAAAAGTAACTGTTCATGTTCCTAACTGTCCAACCTTTTAGCCCCTAGCTACAAACCTAGGCAAGCATAACAGAAAAGAAAACAGATTTCTGTTTCCTGTTGGCAGCATAATAATAAAAATGATCATTGACTCTTGGGAGTTCCTTGGACTGCAAGGAGATCCAACCAGTCCATCCTAAAGGAAATCAGTCCTGAATATTCATTGGAAGACTGATGCTGAAGCTGAAACTCCAATACTTTGGCCACCTGAGGTGAAGAACTGACTCATCTGAAAAGACCCTGATGCTGGGAAAGACTGAAGGCAGGAGGAGGAGGGGACGTCAGAGGACGAGATGGTTGGATGACATCACTGCCTCAATGGACATGAGTCTGAGTAAACTCCAGGAGTTGGAGAAGGACAGGAAGGCTTGATGTGCTGCAGTCCATGGGGTCGCAAAGAGTCAGACAAGACTGAGCAACTGAACTGAACTACATGCAGGGAAATAAGAAAATTACTCTACACACTTGTCTCATTCAATTCTGATGATAACCCTGAGGAGTGTCAGGATAGCAGGCAAGGCCTCAGAGATATCGGAAGATTAAAGACCTCAAGTCAGGAGGCTAGTGAGTAGAAGAATAGGATATGACTCCATTCTGTCAAATTCTAAAGCACTCCCTTAACAACGAAGCCAAACCTCCTCTGAAAATGTAGATAGCCCTTGATGACTTCTCATAGGTTCCTCGTGGAAACGTAAATTGGTGGGAATTTTTAGAGGCCTATTTGGCAATACCTATGAAATCCATAGTTTACTACGCATATCCATTGTCCTAGAAATTCCATTCCTAGAAAATTTTCCAAAAGAAATACACAGAGGTATGCACAAATACTTAGCTCTAAGAATGTATCCCTGTATTATCTGCAATAGCAAAACTCTAGAGATGGCCTGTATGACTACATGACTAATAAATAAGCCAAGGTACTCATGTGGGATTTAATATTATGCAGACATTAACAGTCAGGTTGTAAAAGAACAGTTAATAATATCAAGAAAATGTTAATGAGATATTGTTAAATAAAAGCAAATTAGCCAACAATGTATGTAGTGTGATACTGATTTTGCAAACTTTTATATATATGCATTTTAAAAAGACAGGGAATCTAAAAAATGTTACATCTAAATGTTGGTGATGGCAAAATAATAGATGATTTTTATTTCCTTTTATTCTTTTATGCATTTCTATAATAAATAGGTATGACTTATGTAATTGAAAGAAACAACAAATATATATCACTGCCTATCCTACTTTGAGGAATATTTAATCTGTTGATTCAGTCATTTGGTAGAAGAAAATAGCTCCTCAACTACGTTGGGGGTTTTGGATAATGAGAAAACAACACATTTCATTCATCTGACTGTTGTTCTTATTTGTTCACTGAAGGATCCGTAATGAGATGACACAGTGTCTAGATTGAATAAACTATCCACTTTTTGTATGTGTAGCTGAGTATCCCTGGCAAAGTGGTTTGAAGGAGTGGTTCTCAAACTTTGTGACACGTTACAGTCACTGCGGAGCTCCCTCATATCCTGGTGCCCAGTTTTCAACCCAGACAAATGAAACCAGAAACCCTGGGGTGCAAACCCAGGCATCATCATTTTTAAAGCTCACCAGGTGATTCCAGTATGTGGTCAAGTTTGAGGATTACTGGTGAAAAAATGGTGTTTATTAGGTCCTTGACATCAGAGCATGAAAAGTCAGTTAGCTTCTCACAGAAAAAAATAGCCCACTTCCAAACATCTTGTATGTATGGTTAAATTTAAAAATGAGATAATTCTTTTGAATCTGTCAATAACCAACAGAAAACAAAAAAGCACCTATCACAAGTAGGAGAGAGATACAAACTCCTCATACACTGTGAAGGTTCTGCCCTTAATCCAGGTTTCTCTGCCCTGGGAGTCGGCACAGATGGGCTTCAGTAGGTCCTCAGCCTATGAAACAGCAGGCAAACTGAGTTTATGCTTATGAGCATTTTTATGGAGAGAAGAAGGCCTTATAGGCCTTATACCTTTATCTAACTCTCCAAGGGATCTCTGTGCCCAAGATATGAACAGAGCAAAATGGACTCTACTATGTGTCTTTACTGAGCGTGGAAGCGGCCTCAAAGCTTGACCAATGAAGAGAAGCAGTACAGAAGTTCACTTGCTCTTAAACAACTGCCCTTCTTGGAATAACGGGCCCTCCTGCTGGAGATGGGAATTTAGCTCCCATTAAGACAGCAGAAATTCCCTTCCAGGTGAGGAGGCAGAGCCTCAGATGGAAGGTGAGTTGCCTATTCTTAATTTAACTCACTTGGGGTCATTTCACTTCATTAGTTACTCAGTCACCTCACTTTTAAAACATGGACAGAACTATTGGCCTGCACTCTCCTCAAGGTTTAGGGGAGGTCAAGAGGAAGTCACATGGGCTGGGTCTTGGAGGGTCAGGGCAGGCTGGGGGTCGCGGAAGCCCTCGCCGGGCCCCCTGCCCTGCGCTGCCGGTGGCGCGGGGCGGGCGGGAGGCGGGGGAGCAGCTGGCCGCGGGCGCTCCGGCCGTACCTGATCTGCCCGGCGGGTCCCTCACCGGAGGAGGGGGTCTCTCAGTGGGCGGGGGCGGAAGAGGCCCTGACCGGCCTGGAGAAGGTAGGGGAGGCGCCGACGACGACAGGGACAGGTTCCTCTGCGGCAGCCGCGGAGGGGCTTGTCATCCAGGGCCCTGCTCGGAGTCGGCGGCAGGGGAGGCCTGGTGGCGAAAGGCGCGGAGGAGCCTGAGGGGGTGTGGCGGACGGAGCCGCCTCCGAAAGCAGCACCTCGGTTTCCGGGGAAAGGGGGCGGGGTGAGCCCAGGGCTGGGCTGCCGGGGAGCCCCCGGCACTGGGGGGGTCCCCCGGCTGTGCAGGCTTGACTGACTGGGTCTTGGAGTATTCGGCACGGGAGGGGGGATGATATCCGGCTTCGCGCCCACTTCGGGTCTCGGGGGAGGCATTCGGTTCCTCTGAGGCTCTGGGGGTCCGCTTCTGTGGCCTGCAGGGGGCACAGGGAACCTCCCTGGGCCGCTTGGGGGTGTGAAAGGTTTGGCGGATGTGGCTCTTCCTCCTGGTGGCAAGATTGGGGGTCGGCTTCCTCCGGACTCTGAAGAACAGGAAAAAAGCCGGAAAGTTAGGAACCTGAAAGGAAATCAGAGAACCAGAGTATATTGCCAGCTACTGGAAGCCCTTTCCCAGATGCTGTAAACTATAGGCAACTATGATTTATATAAATGGGGCTTCAGTGTGTCCTTCCTGGAGGCAGAGGAATAGATCACAGCTCTCTGTTTTTCTTCTAGTCCCAGATTCTACAACCAACCCATCAGCTTTCAAAGGGATTCTGGAGCACTCTCTTGGAATTCTGGATGGACAAAAACCAGGATGATGTTGGTAAGAGTTCTGGAGAGATCACTGTTCATTACAAGAGGTCAAAACAGAATGGGACTGCTGTTGGTGGTTTCTGCTAAGGATTTTCTTTTCTCCCCATCACTATCCCAGTCCCCCAAACCTGTATCTCACGTGTGAAAAATAATTTAGCCATTTTAGATGAAGTTATCCCAATATAAGTTTCTATAGGGGAGGGCTTACCTAGCCCCTTTGTAAAGAAATGTGCAAGAGAGGATGGGAAAAATATAATGGAAGAATTATGGCTGAAATAAGAAACTGCAAAGGAAAAAAGAAGCTGTTAAAGTTTATTTGAAAGAGCTGACACCAGGATGTGGTCTTAATCTGGAAACAAGTAGGCAATTATACAGTTTTTTCCCTAGTAGGTCGTTCCACTTCAATAATATAGGACAGAACCACCCTACTACATAATTAATGTTCAACTGCTTTGGTTCAACAAAGAGCAGAACTAAAGAGGAACCCAAGTTATGGAAACATTCAAATCATTTCTCTTGTAACCCAAACTAATTCTTTAAAAAATGCTTAGCCTGAAAACTCCTACCAGTTCAAACATGCACCAATTATTTATTGATTACCTGCTATACTATAAACCAACCATTATTCTAGATGCTAGAGGCGGAGGAGTAAACAAAATAGAAACAGTCCAGTTCTCTTGTAATTTATGTTCTTATGGGGGAGATGAAAAAAACCCGGTAAACATAAATATTTTCAGATCATTATAAGTACTAAAAAGAAACTAAAATAGGCTGATGACATGAACAGTGCTAGAGAGGCCAGGATAGGTGGACATGGCTGGGGATGGCTCCTCTGGGGATGTGACATTTGAGCTAAGGCCAGCCATGGAAAGGAGGAAGAGAGGAGCTTCAATTGGAGTGTCATCAGGTACAGAGGGCCTGAGGTGGAAGTAAGCTTAAGTTAAAAACCCAAGGCTTATATGCCAGGGACACAGCGAGCACAGAGGAGAACACTGTCAAATGCGGCCTGAGTGGTCAGCAGAAGCCGGGTGATTAAGAGCCTTGTAGGCCAAAAGGAGGTCAGATTTCACCCAAAAGTCCAATGAGAAACATTTGGCTGGATTTATACAGTGGAGTAATGTGAACTCTAGAGTGAATTTTTTGTTTTGACTTTAGCACTAGAAATTAGCTATATTTTCCTTGGCTGTGTGGTATGTTTCTATGTCACCAACTTGTAATAAGTTCTATCTTCAGTTTGGATGAAAGTGAAAGTGAAAGTTGCTCGGTTGTGTCGGACTCTTTGCAACCCATGGACTATACAGTCCAGGGAATTCTCCAGGCCAGAATACTAGAGTGGGTAGCCTTTCCCTTCTCCAAGCGATATTCCCAACCCAGGAATTGAATCCAGGTCTCCCACACTGCAGGTGGATTCTTTACCAGCTGGGCAACAAGGGAAGCCCAAGAATACCAGAGTGGGTAGTCTATCCCTTCTCCAGCGGATCTTCCAAGAATTTTTTGTTTTGACTTCAGCACTAGAAATTAGCTATATTTTCCTTGGCTGTGTGGTATGTTTCTATGTCACCAACTTGTAATAACTTCTATCTTCAAAGTTTGGATGAAAATGAAAGTGAAAGTTGCTCGGTTGTGTCGGACTCTTTGCAACACATGGACTATACAGTCCAGGGAATTCTCCAGGCCAGAATACTGGAGTGGGTAGCCTTTCCCTTCTCCAAGCGATATTCCCAACCCAGGAATTGAATCCAGGTCTCCCACACTTCAGGTGGATTCTTTACCAGCTGGGCAACAAGGGAAGCCCAAGAATACCAGAGTGGGTAGTCTATCCCTTCTCCAGCGGATCTTCCCGACCCAGAAATTGAACCAGGGTCTCCTGCACTGCAGGTGGATTCTTTACCAACTGAACTACCAGGGAAGCCTTAAAGGTACAGTTATTATCCATAGCTACATCTACATGTAGGACCCAATATGCAAATTGTATACTGTGAAAGTATATACTTCTGGTACACCATTTTGTGCACTAACTTCAATTCCATCTTCATTTAATTATTTTACTTCCAGTTGTCTCTTGCCTAAATTTCCTCACTTACTATTAGAGTACTGAATGTGTGCATATGTCTGGTGCCTCAAGACCTTTCAGTAGGTTTTAAATATACAAATTCTAAATGCAGGCCCAGCAAGATAAAATCTCTCATATTAGTGAGTCTCCCACTAGATTTTGACAATCCAAAACTAAAATAGCTAACTCTGAGGATTCAGTGCCTTTATCTTCATGTGAATGTGAGAATTTCCCAGTGACATTTTCAAAGACCATAGAATTAAAAATAAAATTCTTCTAGCACAGTAAACATTAAAAAATAAAATTTCATGGAAAACTTTCTTGAGTTTCTGTCACAATCAGGGAAGAGCCTCACACACTCTATAAGGTTTTTTATTTAGGCATGACCAGGTTCAACTTTTGTTTCTGCCATTCTGTTCATAGACATTCCTATAGGACCCATTTCCATGGCTTCCTGCAGAGAATACTAGAATCGCTGGCCCTGAAATGGCAAATGTCTGCCAGGCAAAATGCCTTTTTAGATTTTGTGAGATATGTAATTATATTCCATATGACATGCTCAACTGTGTGTTTGAAAAGAGACTCACAAGTATTTACTCCACTAGACAGCTAAGTCAGACTACCTCACAAAGAAAGCTGAATCTGCTATGTCACCAGACAGAGTTTCCAGGGGTGGCTCTCATTTGCTCCTTCCTTTTCTTTCCAATCTAGCTCACCCTTTAGAAAAGTACAAAAAAGTACAAGTTTCCCCAAGGACACTGGGCAAATATTTAACAGCTCGATGGAGCTGTCTGATCCTGATTTAAAAAGAAAAAACGATGCTGCTAAATAGAGTCCCTCTTATAAAACGGTGTTAGCATTTCAAGCAATCTAAAATGTTTTAAAGGGCATAGTGCCTTAGAGGGGATGCCAAATCTCAAACCGCCGGATTGTGCCTTGTCTTCGGTTACTAAGGGAAGGAAATGCTCTTTACCATTCTCCCTGTTGGCTGTGGATCTCAACTTCGGCATTCCAGCCTGGAACAGTCCTCCCAAACCGGGTGGTCCACCTCCTCCAAAACTTCCACCACCTCCTCCGCCACCTCCGCCATAGCCGCCACCACCACCACCACCACCAGCAGCAGCTCCTTTAGGTTCTGTAGAAGGAAGAAGACACATTCTTTTCACATGTATGAAGACACTGCCAGGGAACTTCACCAGTCCTGGGCCATGTAAACAATAATGATACAGCAGGAAGCTGGCTGACCCTAAGCTCATGGTGGACAACTGGGATTTCATTAAAGTGTAGGAATTTAAGGACTCACCTTTCTCCAGTCAGAAAAGCAGAAGAGGGTTCTTTCTACTCCAGGGCTATCTCAAGCCCTGTGGTGGAAAAATCGGTAATAGATAATGTCTTTCCTCCACCTGGCTCACTGCCATATGAATTAATAATATTTATTTGCTCTGTATCAGAAGATTTGGCAAATAAAAGTATCTTCAAAGAAAGAATGTGTTAAGGAAGGAGAAGATGCAATAAAAGGTGAGAAGAAAGGAACAGGTAAAAATAGAAGAAAGTAAAATATCCCATAATTCTGCTTCATGGAAATACCCACTGTTTTTGTATATTTTTTTCCCCTGCCAGTTTTTTCACTGTATACACTTTTTTTCTTAAAATTAAGACCAAATTCACTACATAGTTTTTAGTCTGCTTTTTTCATTCAATATTGTTAGCATTTTCCATGTTATTAAATATTCTCTGAAAACATAAGTTTAAAGGATTGCACTGTGTTTTAGAACATGAATGTGCTGTAATTTATTTAACCATTTACTTATCTGATGGCCTTTCAGGTTGATTTCAATTTTTTAATATCATAAAAAGCAACAGTAGACTTTAACATTTTAAAAATTCTTTGCAACTTGAGACAATGTAAGGATTGTTTTAGTTTGCATTTGTTGCCAAAAAAAAGCATTGTGAAAGATTCTGAAATGGGCAGACCAACAAAAAGGGAAAAGAAGAAGAAAGAAAAGGATTACCAAGTATCCAGTTAGCCTTCTGGGTCATTTCCCATTGCCTTTGAGTTAGTCTATAACTCTGTAAGTTGTAGAAAACTGAAAATAATGCGTATTTGTCCACAGAAATGCATATTGGCTGTGTTCAGTGTAATTCAACTGATTATTGACCTATTTTACACCTATTTGCAAATTCATTTCAACACTCACCTGCCTGCATATATGTGGTACTTATAATTCTCCTTTGAATTGATAATATCATATTGGTTCCCTCATTAAATTAATGAGCTATATAAAATATTTGATATATGTTTATTTTATATCCATATTAGAGCCATGATTTAACCCTCTTTAAAAAACTATCTCTTAACAATTTATGTATGTATGTTTTATGAGGCTAAGTACTGTTTAAAGTTCTACCCCTGGAAAACCTTGTTGAGTCTTTGATAAGTATTACATGATATCTACAAAATAATCTGAGAGAACTGACACTTTTATGATATTTAGATATTTCCACTTTTATGGAAACATGCTATGTTTTCCCATGTGTTCTGATTCATTCAGTAAAATTTTATAATTTTCGTATTGAGAGTCACCCATACTTCTTTCAGGGTTACTTCATATACATTTTTGTTGAAATCATGAATGTTTTTGCTACTGTAGTTTGGATATGGTTATTATTGGTATCAGGAAATTTCATTTGATATCTAATCAATCACTTTGCATTTTCAAAATTAAAATTTATTAACTTTTTACCTTGGATTTTCTGAGCTTCTCTGGTGGCTCAGATGGTAAAGATTCTGCCTGCAGTGCAGGAGGCCTGGGTTCAATCCCTGGATCAAGAAGACCTCCTGGAGAAGGGAATGGCAATCCACTCCAGTATTCTTGCCTGGAGAATCCCAGGCACAAAGTCTGGTGGGCACAGTCCATGGGGTCACAAAGAGTTGGACACAACTGAGTACCATTTTCACTTTGGCTTTTCTAATAGACAAATGGTCTGCAGATCATAAAGGTTTTACCTCCTCTTTTCTAACAGTTGTATATCTTATTTCTCTTTTATATAAGAAATTACTTTGATGACTGGGTTTCCATAATAATGTTATTAATGTTTCATTAATTTAAAGATGATTTATTTAAAAATAATTATAAAGAATAAATATACATTATATATTTATCTTAAAAGTAAATTATTAATGTCACTAGTACTATAAAACTGAGTAAATAATATTTTGCTTTTAATGAGAATTACTCAGATATGCAGATGACACCACCCTTATGGCAGAAAGTGAAGAGGAGCTAAAAGGCCTCTTGATGAAAGTGAAAGAGGANGAAGAGTTGACTCATTGGAAAAGACTCTGATGCTGGGAGGGATTGGGGGCAGGAGGAGAAGGGGACGACCGAGGATGAGATGGCTGGATGGCATCACTGACTCGATGGATGTGAGTCTGAGTGAACTCCGAGAGATGGTGATGAACAGGGAGGCCTGGCGTGCTGCGATTCATGGGGTCGCAAAGAGTCGGACACGACTGAGTGACTGAACTGAACTGAACTCTAATGTTTCAAAGTTACATATAGACTGTTGGTTTGAAATAACTTTTTTTCTTCTAAATATTCATAGTTAGCAAGGATCGTTCTACTTTGGGTTTTTAAGACTATTTTTATAGCATGGAATTTTATCAAATGCCTATTTAGGATTTACTGAGATGGGAATACCAGACCACCTGATCTGCCTATTGAGAAATCTGTATGCAGGTCAGGAAGCAACAGTTAGAACTGGACATGGAACAACAGACTGGTTCCAAATAGGAAAAGGAGTGCGTCAAGGCTGTATATTGTCACCCTGCTTATTTAACTTCTATGCAGAGTACATCATGAGAAACGCTGGGCTGGAAGAAACACAAGCTGGAATCAAGATTGCCGGGAGAAATATCAATAACCTCAGATATGCAGATGACA